>BHFT01004754.1:223388-246878 GCA_004320025.1 Laticauda laticaudata
ATAACCTGCTTTCCAGCTCTGTTCTCCTGTGCAGGGCAACAAAAGAAGACCCAGCTGATCAGCTGGGACTTGAGAGGCAGAGAAGAGATGGGAGTGGGGCCAGTCAGAGGTGGGATTCCAAACAACTCAAAATTTCTGCTACCGGTTCTCCAAACTAATCAAAATTTCCTCTACCGGTTCTCCAGAACTGGTCAGAACCTGCTGAATACCACCTCTGGTTATAGACCAGCATAACACTGAGGGAAGGAATATATTCAATAATAAAAGGCATAGGAGCAAAGAAGGCATCAAGACATAAAAGCTATGTTTTTTTAAAAAAAAAACATATGATAAAAGAGGATAAACTCCTATGAAAATGCTCTCTGAAAGCACACCTGAGCCCTGTTGAGACTATAATGAATGCTAAGCACAAGCTAGAAGCCATTGTCCAGCTGCTAACAAGTTTTTTTTTTCCATGTTCCAGGCTCTAAATGGAAAGTTGTCCAGTCGGCCAACTCTGAAGCATACGTATATGGTGCAGAAAACAGTATTTGTTTTAAGGAGAATATTTTCAGATTTTCCCATCAAGAACAGAAAAGATCGGGAAGGGAGGGGGATTAAAAACTGCACGCTGAGGCTACAGCCTTCTGAACACAACATTGCCGTTTCCATCCTGCTTAAGGCCTACTGCAGATTTCTTTTGCTCGATTTAGGTCATTATCAACAATAATTGGTAACCACCCCCACCACCCACAAATCACAAGGAAACACATCCCTTCCCTCAGTATCCCTTAGTAACCATCAGGGGACCTGGTTGGTGGGAAACATCAGCAGCATAAGGGCCTGCTTCCCATCCGGAAGGCAGTGCTGTCTCTAAAACCAAGTGGGGAGGTGGGTAGTGTCTAGTTACATTCCTGACCCACTTTCTTGTTCCCTCCTCCTCTCTCAGGGAGCAGCCAGTCCAAGCTGTAGGAGCATCCTTTCTGATGAGGAGATCTGTGGTGGTGCGTGTACATAAGTCCTCTGCTACTCAGCCGTGGAGATGCCCCTTAGCAGTTCCTTCTCCGGCTACAATTTATTTCAGAAACATGCTGCATAATGAGGACAAGTTATACAAACAAATGTGAAGTGTCAGGCAGTAGTGCAGATCCTCTGATAGTGCAGTGCACAATTGTGTAGATACAACAGAGTAGATCCTATGCACAAACACAGATCATCAAGCTACTTCTGCAGCCAGCTGCCTGTAATTTGTCAGTTCAAATCCCACCAGGCCCAAGGTTGATTCAGCCTTCCATCCTTCCAAGGTGGGTAAAATGAGGACCCAGATTGTTGGGGGCAATATGCTGACTTTGTAAACTGCTTGGAGAGGGCGGTAAAGCACTATAAAGCGGTATATAAATCTATGTGCTATTGCTATTTGCACCACCAAGAAGATGGAGATGGAAACGCTGGATAGAGGTTTTGTAGAGTACGACTTACAGCCACAATTGAGCCCAAAATTTATGTTGCTAAACAAGACAGATGTTCAGAGAGCTGTGTCCCATTTTACCTTTTTTTGCCACTGTTAAGGAAATCACTGCGGTTATTAAGTGAATCCTGCAGCAAAGCAAATCTGGCTTCCCCCATTGATTTTGACTCGAGGGCAGTTCAACTGTGATAGATACATGGTTATTGCCAAGTGTCCAAATTTTGATAAGATGACTATGGGAATGCTACAACAGTCATAAGTGTGAAAAAGGTCATAGTGTCATTTGTGACTTTGAACCTTCAGAAACAAATGGCTGTAAGTCAAGGACTACCCTATGTTTTTTTTTTTCTCCAAGGCAAGTGGTGTTTTTACATAAATGTCCACAATACAGTATACACCTTGGATCCTCTAACTTGGATGTATTTCTGCTTGTGCTCTTTCCAGCTGAAAAGCCCCAAATATTTTAAAAATGTCTATACTTCTGGGCACGCTGTTGTAGAAGAGCTCATGCACCCACAGAAATGTTTGTTAAGAGAGGAGGATTCCAGTTCTTCACCATTACATATAAGTATTTGCACCTATTTGCATCTTTACTCTAGCGTGGGAGCCAGATACTTTCTTTATAAAATGCCACCAGCACGCTGAAATTAAAATTATCATCCTGGTTGAGGCCGGTGATTTCCTGTAAGGGAAAGCCTTCTGCAAAAAGAAAAGCAAAACTGTTGCAATGACGTGACTTTATTTTGAAACCGAAAGATGCCTGGAAGTCTCGTCCTTTTAGGCTATAAAACGTGACCGCTCGTCTAACCTGTATGGATAGGATTTGGAGATGCCCCGAGAAATGTGTTTACTGTTGGCATGGAAGGAACTCTTTAAAACCATTATTTTATTTATAATGCGCCAGCGCCTGAATTCAGGCAAACACGTTACCCCCTCCCCTCCCCCCCCCAAAAAGAGGCAGAATTTGCAAACAAATGGGGCTTATTTTATTATCTGGCAGGGTTCCTGAGCAGTTGTGTGAGAGAAGTTTTAACAGCTGAAGATTTCCCCAACATGGAAATGCACTAATTAGGGTGGGGAAGCGAACAGCAGCCGTTTAATTTCTGCTTGTCATGCAGCTGTTTAGAAGACCCAACATCCCGATGCGGCAGGGGGAGGAAGCGGGCTTTTCGGGAGTGTGTGTGTGAGGGGGGAAAGAAACAGCTAGCGGTTCTGCAGTTTGCCCAACCGCTTGCAAAAGTAAAACTGTTTGGCGCCTTTCATGAGAAGCGACGGGGAAATCCCCCTTCTTAAAATTGACCCTGGGCGCAGCGAGGCTTTCCTTTCCCACTGAGATATTTTCCTCAGGATTCCCGCGCTTCTCAAAAAGCCAACGAATTCCCGCGCGTCTCGGGTGGGTGGAAAATACGGAGGGAGGGAGGGGGGGTCGGGCTGCAAAGCGCGGTAACCCATAGGAAAAACACCACCACACACCAATTCTGGGAAGCAAGACACCTCACCCACCCACCCCCGCCAGAAACGGAGATTTCCGTCCCGTGGAGAGGGCGAGTCTCTCTGGATTCCGAATGAACGGAATTTGGAGGGCTGAAACAACATAAAGGGTTGCTGGAATTGGCTGTGTCTCGTTTAATGGCGAGAAGGACGCACTCTTCCAATATTTAACCGCCTGTCCCAAAGAAGCTGATTTCCCAAAGCCCCTGAAGGCAGGACAAGAAGCAATGGATGGAAACCCGATCAAGGGAAGAACCAACTTAGAACTAAAGGGGGAGGGAAAAAAAATGCCCGACGGTTAGAATGAGGGGAACGGCTTGCTTCCAGAAGCTGTGAATGCTTCAACCCACTGGAAGCTTTTAAAAAGAGACTGTCTGAAACGGTGCCGGGTTTCCCGCCTGAGCAGAGGGTTGGACTAGAAGACCTCCCAAGGTCCCTTTCAACCTGTCTGAAGAGAGGCTGCAAATAGGAACGTTTAGCAGTCCGGTCCGCCACGCTGGGGCCACGGGTCCTGCCTTTAATTCCCGCTTCGGGCGTGGGCGGTGTATACACGCCAGCCTTCCTCCTCCTTTCTCTCTCCCCTCCTCCAGCCGCGTCTCCCTTCCCCGGGTTTTTTCTGCCTTCTCGTTCCCCACCGCCGCCTCGTCGGGGAAACCATCCGGGCAGCGCCGCTTTGCAAAAGGAGAGAAGAGCCTTTGCCAAAAAGAAAATAATCATCATAATAATAAGAATAATAATGGGTGCGGGGGGGGAGGGTAGAGATCCGCCGTCCGCAGCCGCAGAGCGATTGCGGGCTACCCTTTTCTCCCGCCTGGGGCTGGGCGGCGGCGGCGGCGGCGCTTGAATGGCCGGGCTCGGCGAACNATTGCGGGCTACCCTTTTCTCCCGCCTGGGGCTGGGCGGCGGCGGCGCTTGAATGGCCGGGCTCGGCGAACAAGGCGGCGTGAGCCGGAGCTGCAGCTGCTGGGGAATCCCGTTTCCTCTTCGGCCTCGCGACTGCAAGCGGCGGCGGCGGCGGCGGCAGCCCTGCAAGAGGGACCGGCGAGCACCCCGCTAACCTTTGGGCGAGGTAGGGAGGCGCGCACCGTTTTCTCTTTAGGAAAAAAGAGGCGGGCGGGCTCCGCGCAGCAGCGGCCGAGTGAGAAGGAAATCCTCGGTTTTGCTGCGGGACGTCTGTCCGTCGAACAGCTGCTCCCAAGGCGGCGGCTTGGATCGGTGGGAGCAGTTTCTGCCGGCCAAGGCGCAACGGATCGGATCCAGGAAAACGTCCTTTCATATTGATTGAAACAACATGTTTGGATGGCTCTGATGCCACAAGATCGACGGGACGGCGGCAGCTCCGTCGAGCGGGATCGCGGGGACGTGTTTGGTGTTTTTTTTTTAATGTCCCACGTGCGTGCCGAAAAAAGGGATGACTTTTAGGAAGAAGACTTGTGAAGTGTACAATCCTCCGCTTGTACATAGCTTCAATGGAAATAATTAGCCTTTTTAAAACCAGATAGATAGATTAGATAGATTAGATAGATAGATAGATAGATAGATAGATAGATAGATAGATAGATAGATAGATAGATAGATAGATAGATAGACGACGCCTTCCATATGTAAAATAGCTTTATTCCCTCTCCGGAAACTAGTAAGAAATGATTAACATTTCTTGTTAATGTAAAGTATATGAATTTCATGTCCAGGGAATTGTGCCTTATGGCTACACGCGGTTATTTCTGGTGCTTTTGGCACCGGGGCAGACTGGTTTCTGGCAGGGGGTTTGCAGTGATACCAGGATCCACCGGGAGCTGCCTTTTTTTCCATGAGTTTAGGTGGCCAGGCACAAAAAAGTCACGGGGCTCCTTGCGGTTTTCAGGGTCAAGAATTTCAGCAGATGTTGTTTGCATAGGAAAGGAAGCCACTACACCTGTTCAAATGTCTTTATTTTGCTTTATTTTATTTTGCACCAAAAGTATTGGAGCCTTGTCCTAGGGATCTGGCAGCCACAGCTGCAGGTGATTGATTGCCAAGGTAGTTTTCACAGTCGGGTATCAGCAGAATCTGGCCATTGCTGTGAAACAAACTGAGTTGCACAAAACATAGGAATGCATTTCTTCTTATTCCTTGTTTTGAGCAGCCTTATATAGTCCCTCGGGATTGGCATGTTTTACCATGACATGGAATTCTTCCGGAAAGGAAAAAAAAAAAAAAAGTCCCATCGTTTTCCTGTTTTGTTCTGAAACTTCCCCCTCTGTGCAGGATGCATATCTTAATTTCATAGCATGCATAACCCTCCTTAATCCACCTCCTTTCAAAATATTGTACTGCTACATCAGGAGCAGCAACCTGATTCTTTCCAGATGTTTTTTGGACTTCCATCTCCTTCATGGCCTACAGCAAATGTCCCCCCCCCCAGTCTAAAAATATCTGGGATATGCTAGGTTACCTACAGNTCCCCCCCCCCCAGTCTAAAAATATCTGGGATATGCTAGGTTACCTACAGCAGTTTGCTTTGAGCAAATCAATTTTCCTCCATTGCTTGCACCTCCCCCCCCATTGCCTTAATCCTTGACTGAACTGAGAAACTAATTCTCTCTGCCTTTCTCTCTCTCACACACACACACATACCACACAAACACAGCCTGCAGCCCTAAACACTGAAAATGCGGGTGGATGATGAGAAAGTGCCATGCTGGTCTATGTCCTCCCAATTATTGCATGGAGTGAATTCTCTTGAATAGCAGCCTGCAGTCGGATTCCCAGTCTCACATGGCAAATGAAGACAGGTCTCATTGAGGTCTAGCTGTGCATACTAGGAAGGAGAACCAGGAGACAGTAACTGCTAATGGCCCTCATGTCACTCTTTTCACTCTCCTGTCTTCAACTGGGCATCTCAGTTTAGTTTGGTTCAGTTCACCTGAATTCTAGTTTCTTAGATCCTTTCTCCCTTCGGTTTCAGGACTATAATTTTCTCAACTAAAAAAAAAAAAAAAAACAGATACTTATGAAATGGTGAGGGAAACTATCACAAAAATGTCTTGGGAGTTCCTCGGAGTACAGTACAGGTAGTTGACTTATGACCACAATTATGCCCAAAAGTCACTGCAGCCATCCTAAATACGAGTTAGTTGCCATGCATCTCAAATTTTGATCATGGTAACTTTGAACAGTTACTAAACAAATGTTGTAAATCAAGGACTACCTGTAAGATTCACCGTACTACAGCTAACTCTCTGTGTATGTTACACTAGAGGCAGTCCTCAACTTACAACCATTTTGGTTCAGCAACTGTTCAAAGTTACAACAATAAAAAAATAAGCACCATTTTTCACACACCAATTGCAGCATCCCCATAGTCACGTGATCAAAATTGGGATGCTTAGCAACTGGCATGTATTTATGACGGTTGCAGTGTCCTGGGTTCATATGATCACCTTTTGCAACCTTCTGACGTGCGGAAGCCAGATTCGCTTAACCGTGTTGCTAACTGCAATGATGCACTTAACACCTGTGGAAATTTTGAACTCAGTTGAGATCATAAGTCAAGGACTATAACTATAATGTGAATGTTAGGTTCTATTCTTCAAATCAAGCAAATTTGAGAAAGTTCATTGGGTGGTAGAAATATGTTACGATTATGCCATCATATAGTAGGACCTAGAATTTCCATCCCCAGATTCTGACTTGATCCTAAATTTTCCCATAGACGATGTCTTGTGGCAAAGTTTTATTTTATTTATTTATTTCATTTGTCCATCGCTTACAAGATAATAGGTATAAAGATAAACATGGTTATGAATAGTTCTTTACTCATGTATATTCTTTTTATTTTCTTTGTTATCCTGTCCCTGCCATCCGTGAAACCACGGCTTATGCATGCATCAATTCCATATTGTCTTTATAGTTAGTAATATAAGCAGCTATTTTGCTGGAAACTTTGTATAAAATAGGTAGTGCTTGCTTTCCCTTCCAGAAGACGTTTTCAGTAGGAAAAAAGTTTCAAAGGCTAAACAATTTATTGGACTTCGATTATACCATAAGGAAAGGCCCTTGACACATAATTCTATTTATGTAACTGTATATAAAAGTTGTCTCATGCTGTAAAATAAAATAAATTTATTTTAACTGAATTGTGTTGATGAAGCTACTATGCATGGTTTACAAACAGTTGCTACCAGTAGGTTTATACAATGTACTGTTCAATAAACGCTGTTAGAAACTATTGACTACATCAGAGTGACATTGCACATGTGTCATATTATTGCATAAATCAGGATGCAACTGACACAGATTATATTATTGTGACATCCATGTAATAGAGTCACTGTATATATGTGATGTAACCTTGAACCCATTCATGGTAAAAGCATTAAAACCAAATCAGGCTGGTTGAGCATGATGTATGAACTGATCACATAATTAGATACTGAATCACAACTAAGAGTTCACTGGTTTTCTCTTTGATAGCAAGGAGAAATCCTGGGACAATTGTTTCCAAATCTTGAGCAAACAAAAGTACCCTAGATAGCCCATGTTAGCAAATAACATTATTTTTAAGCTGATCTTATGACTGGTGACATCCAGTTACAGATCAACTAGACTCTGCCACCCTCGACTGATAAAGGACAATCTCCCATAGATGGGTAAGCTGCAGCTGAGGTTTTAAAAGAAGGAAAGGTTACTATGCACAGTTCTGGGCTTAGTTACAAAGAACCATTTCAATTATCATGTCAAGGTGTGTTCTTATGAATGGCATTTTAATAAGATTTGCTCTAAAAGGATCTGTAGCGCATATTTGAAAAGTAAATGTCTAGAAGTAAATTAATTCTTTTCATAAGTAATTCCAAACAAAGGGTGTTTATACATGGCCTAAATAGTGTGAGAGAAGGTTAGATTGCAGATCTAAATCTTATTTAATTAGCAGTAAGCCCCGCTGCATTCAAGGTAGTGTTGAAGATGTATCGATGCCTGTGTGTATGAGAGTATGTCACGTGTAAAAAGAATAGTGGCATTTACCTGCTGTTTTATGTTCATTTTATTCTGTCACCTGAAGGTTCCAGGTCTTGGGTGGAAGCTTCCCTGAAGAACTGGAAAACCAGAGAAATATTTTTCTCCATGCTGCTGATTAAAGTACACAACATTGCTGCAGGAGGACGTCACCAGTAGGGCTTTGTAAACCAGTGTACCTTAACAGGGCAATGACTTCCTCTTTCTCTTCCATTGTTACTGCCACGATTGCAGTCTCAGGCTCACTTAACATTGGAGTGAGTGCTATTGTATACTGTAGGTATTATTTTTGAGTAAATGTGCATAGTTCGCAACAGAACTTCCCCCTTGCCATACCCTGGTGGTTCCACAGGACAGTATATGGGACTGTAGTTGGTGCCTCTTTCATCTCTTCGGTTTGCTTGTTTGTTTACTGTGTTTTTTCCCCTCATTTTATGCACTTTGAACATTGTAGTTGCTGAGAGGAGCACCACCATGTGGAGGAGAATTTTTGTGGTGAAAATGTTAATTTTGAACATTCACTAGAGTGCAGAGACAGATAGGATTAATTTATGCTGTAAATGAAAATGTCCCTTAAAATGAAACTCTGCAAAGTAAAAGCAAATTGTAGGGCTAGTTTTAGTAAGTATTTGAACAGGCCACATAGCTATGTAAGTATCATAATTTTATGACATCTCTTCTTCCATACCTTTTGTTTTATATTCAGTGACATGTAAAAGATTACAAATATGTATCATCACAGGGACTGGGGATTTCGGTATATGGCTGCCATATTCTGGTTCCCTAATATGTTGCTTATAGTAATAATGAGCCCATAACGTGTTCCTGGGTGATTCTTTTAATTAAAAATAAAAATGGAAAATCAACATATTGCAGAGGAAAATATCAACCACAAAATAACACTCTTTCAGTGATTTGTGGGACCCAGAGGCATGTTTAGAAAATCAAATAGCCAGTGACTAGAGCCAACCACTATGTTTCTCTTTTGGCAAAGGGGTGTTTTATCATGGCTTAGCCTTGGAACATTTTCTGGCAGTGTACTTGAACATGCTCTTCAAATTCCAGGTCTTCTCACTGACTTAAAAGATTGGGTCCTTTGTTCTTTAAATCATGCTTTAAAGGAAGAGTTGGGTAACCTGTTTTGAATTGTAGATACTCCATTGTGGGTAGTGTGCAAAGACCTGAACTTAAGAAACCAATTGAGCCAAAGGAAAATGGGCAAAGCCAGAAGAAAAAGATGGATAAGGTAACAGCAAATAAAACAAGGATGTAAATATTTAATAAAGTACTGTACATGAATAAAAGCAGCCGTCATCTGAAGGCCATCCCAGAAGATGGACATGATCACCCATCCATATGCTTGTCAGCCTCGGACAGTATTTTTTCTTGAAACTGAAGTTAACTTTAGTCTGCATTTTATTTTACTCAACTCAGTTTGTCCTCAAATGAGGCATTGGAACAGAATGTCAAGTTTAAACATTTAAGAGATCAAATGTAAAATACTTCTGAAGTTTAAATTTACTTGAATGCTTTCCATAACTACGGTAGTAAACACCTATCAGTGTGTGTATTTTTCATTTATTCATTTATCTTTTTTTCAAACCCTGGTTCAGATTGTAATTCTTTTGTTTCTTTGGATTATACAATCTCACCTGTACGGAATTAGATCAGAATTAAATGTATATTTATTGCCTTTTCTATAGTGTTAAGTTCCCTGGATGACATTTCTCTTTTTCTCTTACATATTTTTTCTTATACATACATTCATTCTTGACATCGTAGGAGGAGAGAGGCAGGTTACTATATAGTTTGGTAGCACTTTTTCAGATGTAATTAAAAGGCATCAGATTTCCTGAATTATTATTTTACTGTTATTCCGGATAGTCCTGTATGTTCCATCACAATGTAATCCTGAGACTGCTATAGGATTATTATTAAATTAAACGTATTTTCAAGAACCAAAGGACAGAGGCCTTTTCGGATCCTGGATGTCTTCCTGAGCATATATAGTCCAAATGGCCTCAAGATCTATTGCAATAAGAAGCATTGAATCATAGATTGCTGGGCTATATTGACAACCTAGATTTAAGAGTTGCTGATGGTATTATTTTCATATTGAAATGCAAGGTTAATGCTCTTGTTACATATGCCTTCTACTATTTTAAGCTTTCTACTATGTAAACTACCTGGAGCAGACTTCATTGCAAAAGTTTTTCTTTTTTTTTTCTTTTTAAATATTTTATTGAACAAAACAATTAAAAACATTGAACATGGTGAAATCAGTTCAACATAATTTTTGGTCAATATCACACACATACATTCCTATAAACAATTATTCATACATATATATATATATATTCGTTCATATATTACATTTCCAACATAGTTTGTCTTCATCTCATCCAATCATTTACCCTTTCACTTTACCATTTACACTAACTCTTTTCCCAACTTAAGACCTTCCTCTCTGCTCCCACCACTGATAGAATTTATCCCAAATTGTGTAATATGCCAATTCATACTTGTTTTGCATTTCTAGAGTTAGCTTTCCATTTTAGCGCATATCAAGATTTTGTTTATTACTCTTCTTCACTTGGTATGTCTGTCTGTCTCTTGTTCTGGGCAAATGCTCTCTTTGCTGCAGTAGTAATGTGTATAATCAAAGGTCATCCTTCTTATATTTTTTTTGACATAATTCCTGAGAGAAAGCATACTGGCAGGTGATCTACTTTAAAACCCAACATTTCCTCCAGCTACTTCCCCATCTTAAGCCAATACTCCTGCAATTTTTTACAGTACCGCTACTCATGGTAATACGTTCCCTGTTCTGTTGAGCATTTCCAACAATTTGGAGGCTGGCTTTTATACATCTTGGCCAATCTGGCTGGTGGAAAATGCCATCGATAAAATACTTTGAGCAAATTTTCCTTATATGCAGTGGCCGTGGTAACCTTTTTATTTCTTTCCCATATTGTTTGCCATTGATCCAAATTAATACTGTACCCAAAATCTCTGGCCCAAACCATCATAGTTTCCTTTACCTGTTCTTCCTCTAATTTATAGGCTAACAAAATTTGTAAAGTTTCCCTTTTTCCCTTTGATTTCCAGAGGATATCAATTTATCCTCTGATCCTAACAGAATTTTATCTAAAACTCTCTTGCATATTAATTCCCCATTCTTTTTTATCCCCATTATACCTTGCTTGTAACTCAATATTCCCACCTTTCTAAATCCATCCCATGCTGCTTTAAGTCCTGCCTAGTTTTTAACACTCCGTCCCTGTTTAAGACATCTTGATTAGTGATAGCTTTCCTTTGTTTCAGTAGGTTTGGATATTGTACTGCCTTCAATATTGATGTCCAATTTGGCATTTCCAAACATACCTGTTTTCTAGTTTTATTCCAGAGCTTCAATCGTGCTTGCCTGATTCTATGTTGTTGAAAATGTCTATATAAGCCTGGCTTGTCCGCCCATAGAGACGCATGCCATCCTTGTTGCAGGTCGTGACCTAACTGCAGAATTCTTCTATTTTCTATTAGTATCCAATCTCTA
Source organism: Laticauda laticaudata (assembly GCA_004320025.1). Classification (NCBI taxonomy): domain Eukaryota; kingdom Metazoa; phylum Chordata; class Lepidosauria; order Squamata; family Elapidae; genus Laticauda; species Laticauda laticaudata. Next base: position 234,875 of record BHFT01004754.1, read on the forward strand.
ATCCATGTAAACGAAGCTGCTTGATGATAGATTTCCCAATCTGGAAGGCCAAACCCTCCCCTTTCTGTGACTTCTTGTAGTCATTTAAGTTGAATCCTCGGGGATTTTCCCCTACCGTAAGTTTTCCAGTGGTTTTAAATAAACACGGTCATGGCTACAGGGTTCCTCTCTTTTTAAAAAGGTACTGCTTCAGCTCACATTGCATCTTCCTATCCCTAAAATATCAACTGCCCGATGAGCAAGTATCAGAAAGCCTTCTAACATGCATTCTGGTGATATTCAGCAGGTTCTCACCAGTTCTGGAGAACCGGTAGCGGAAATTTTGAGTCGTTCGGAGAACCGGCAAATGCCACCTCTGACTGGAGATTTTACAGGATCCTTCCCCAAGCCACGCCCATAGAAAAGGTGTTTTAAAAAAATGAATCCCACCACTGACCTGTAGGCATCTGAAATTCAAGCTATTTTTAACAGGACACTATCCAATCTCTGTCTTTGGGTTTTATTCTTTAACTTGACTGCAGTGTGAGGGCTCTGTCCTACAAAGTTGAAGGTGGTAAACTACAGTATATTTCAGATATGCAGAGATCTCTTTCTTCAGAATGACTTAACTTTAGATTCTCTCTTAGTGGTGCAGATTATAGCTTCAAAGACTGTAAACAAAGCACATCACATTATCAAAGAAGGAAAGTGCTAAAGTCTAACTACAGTTGGTTAATTTGTCTCTTGATTTCCTTTGGATTGTAAGTTAGCTATCGCTGTTTAAAAACAAAAATAATCAAATATCCAAGGAGATCTTGGTAATTACTGTGACTCAAAAGGAAGAATGAATAAAAATTGAGTATCCGGTGACCTGGTTAAACTTATCCCTGTCCTCTTAGAAGAAAGAAAACACCGCCTGTTTTTAATTTCCTCATACTTGTTTAGATAAGACTTGATGCCAAGCTGAGCAAGGAAGTCCAGTCTTAGATTCCCTTAAATTCAGTAGCACAACTTCTAATTTATTTAATATAAATAGAAGCCAAAGTTGTCTAAAGGAATGTATTGTGACTGTTTAGGCAAAGACATCACTGTAGATATTTCTAACAACGAGCATAGTGGGTATCTCACCATAGGATGAATCCAGCACATGTCACACACCACATGGGCTCAATGAAAGATTTCCTATATGTCATATCTTTCCATAACTCCCCTTATCTCTTGGCCCGGATCTCAGAGGTGGGGAGGATTGTTTTAAAATTGGTTTGCATATTATACCAGAAACCCCTGTGCTCTCTCTGTGGGCTTTGACTTTCAGGTTATTTCTGGCAGGTTATTTTTGAAAGCAGTTTAAAGGATTCTGGAGAACTTTGTGATCTTCAGAGACTTTTGTTATTTCTTTGCTGTCGTTGAATCTCTGGGGTGGATGGATCTGTTTCTCTAAAGCAGCTCCGTTGCTGTTCTTGAAGTTAAAAAAAACTTGTCTGTTTTTGGAGCAGATCAAATTCCATCTGTGCTTCAGAGAATCCATTGCTACTGGATAGTTGGCATTTCAGCTCTCTCTGCTTGTGTTTTGTAATTTTTTCCCTCCTATGTCCAAGCATTTTAGCTAACAAACAGATTTGGACACAATCCTTGGGAAGGAAAGGGGACCATGAACGTCACTTAGTTATTATTTCAATATATACTCTGTTTTAGGAAAAGGTTATCTTGCATGTAGAAGCCACCGTGACTTTGAATCTGCATCGTCTCTGCCAGGTATAATTTTGTGACCATTTTCCAGTTCAACTAGGGATCTTAAAAAACAATTTCGTCTCATTTGTTAAATCCCTAAATACTATTTAGATGACAAAAAACTTTGATATTCCTTGATGACTGAAATGTTTTATCTAAATCTTTGGGAAGGGGGGAAGGGGGACAGGCAGGCAAAAAAACAATGCAGAATTTGGCAGAGAGTTCAGGAACACTTTACCTGGAATTAGGATGGAACTGGGGTATGTAAGAATTACTGTTTGAGACTCAGGCAGGAATAACTTTTGGGGCACCTGCTTTCTTGTTCCAATCTTCTAGTTCTGTATATTTCTAACAAAGTGTGAAAACTTTCTAATGCATTCTCATTCCTGGACATGCAGTGATTGCCATTTGTTTCAGGTCAACAGTTACTGCTATAACTGTTTATCAGGAAAACATAGTGATACCAATAATCCTTAGACTTACATACCGCTCCTCAAAGTTTATAGCACTCTCTCAGAGGTTTATAGAGTCAGTATATTGCCTCCCAACAACCTGGCCTTCATTTTACCAACCTTGGAAGGGTGAGTCAGCCTTGAGTGGGTCAGGATCAAACTCCTGGCTATGGGCAGAGTCAGCCTGCAATACTGCATTTTAACCATGTTATACAAGCAATTCCATGAGGATTAGTGTCCGTTCTTGTATCCCATTCCATTAAGGCTTTTTTAGGAGGGCAGGGATAATAAGGCAAAAGTTTTAGTAATGGTTAAGAATGAAAATAGTAAATTTAATCTCAAAAGATTCCTGCAAGGGTATAGTTTCATCGGGCACATATTTGTAGTTCCTTATTTTTCTTGGCTTTTGGCTAAATGTACCTATTGTATTTGGATCTTAAAAGAAAAGAAGGCTCATTTGTATTCAGCTGTCTTGAGCAAGAAGACACCTGTTACTATAAGAGAAAAGGGGAAGAGTTAAATAAAAAGAATTATGGTTGTATTGAAAGAACAGATATCCCCAGGTGGTGTCTAAAATGGTACAATCAATTTTGTTGTCGTAGCTCTCAGCACCCCTCTCTCACTAGAATAGATGTGCCAATTTAGTATTAGGTTGTGAGCAGGGATGTGCAACTATGCCCCTTTATGACCTGTGAACTTCAACTCCCAGAATTCCTGAGCTACCAAGCTGAGGAATTCTGGGAGCTGAAGTCCACAGGTCGTAAAGTTGCTAACCCTTGGGTTGTGTGAATTCTTTGAGGGTTATCTAGGTAAGAAGATATGCTAAAAGCCTGCACAGCCCTACATCCAGAGACATGCAACTAATCCTTGGCTGAAGACTATCATGAACATAGATTATTTGTGCTTGAGGCTGCACTTAAAAAGTGGTTAAGTCGGGATAAAGATGTGATCAGGGCCAAAATAAAAAATTACATTTGCTGTCATTAAATTGTTCTCAAATTTAATAGTACTGTCTATTTTAAAGTATGTTCCCTTGGATTAAAAATTGCTATGTAGCAATGGGATATGGGATGCACATCGTTCAGCTTTGCCTCTTCTGAAAGTGGCTGTGACCTCATTTATAGCCTTCTTAATAACGTCGTCTATATATCTCAAATAGCTTTAGCTGCAGCCGGCACAGCTTAATATCTGAACGCTGGTATCCTAGGTGTTGGATGGTTGTGAATCACAGCAGAAGAAATTCCTACACACTGACACTCCTGTGTTGCTTCTGTGCAAGGGTTGTCAACCCATTGCAAGCATCAACCTGCCTGTGCAAGCAGTGCCACTGGGCAGAGTTCTCAATTACTTTGGTGTGTCAAGCATTATTTCAAGGGTGTGACATAAAGGGAAGTGCCTTTTCCTGGAAAGTGAATAAACAAATGGATTTTCTTAGCTCAGTTTACCTTAACAAACACTTCTTTAAGGAAAAGTATCAACTCATACGGGGTTAAGATTTGACCATCGTCCAGCTGAATCAACCGATGTTGCTAAGCACAGATTGAAATCGAAGGTTTAATCAGGCACATGTGCATCAATTCATTAAATTACATGTGGCTAATGTGGAGGCAGGCAATTTTTTCATGACCATGGGTTGCAGATCTAATTTGGGGATAGGTGTAAAATGGGTACAATATGTGGACATATGATGGTGTAAAATGGGTACAATAGTATCTTCTACGTAGATGGGGCTGTATCAAAAAAACTCAGAGGTTTTTAAAAACTTTTTCTAGCCCTTATAGTACTAGTTTTCATGTGTTTTCTGACACTAAATGGTTTATATTAACCATAATCAAAGGGCCACAGCCCTGCAAAGAGAATTTTGGGGAATTTGTGGCCTACATACATATTGTATGTCTTGTTTTCATAAGTTGTCCATGCTTGAGTAAATGCTAATACATCTGCCACATGTATGTGTGAGGAAGAGAAGAATTTAAGACTATCTTTTGTTGACTTTAATGTTTTACAAGGTAGACCTAAGTCTAATTAAACTGCCTTTGGGATGGTCCAGATTTTAAATGGCAAGTATCCCCCATTACATTATCAATACTGTAATGGCTATTAAGTTTCCATTGAGTTTGATGGACTTTTGTTTCGATTAGATTTTTTTTCCTGATTTCTGTTGACTGTCTTGATGCCAATTGTGGAAAAGTGGATACAAATATTGGTACTATTAATACAGAAATGACTATTTGTTCAGAATTTTTACCACTACAATCTTGTGACCCTTGGCATGTTACAAAATAAAAGTATCAGCAGCAAAATAAGATAAGCAAAAGTAAAATATATATACAATTATTTTAAAATCAGAAGAATATAAAAATAACAATTTTAAAAATTTATGGCACTATCCTGACAATTTCAAGAAGCCCTCCATTTTGAAAAATCAACCAGGTTGCATAGAAAATTATAATTTAGGGAGGAGGAACAATTATAAATGGAGCCATGGCAAAGCTGGCAGTCTAGTTGTGGGGTCATGTTGACAAATACCCTTCTTTTTAACACAAGCTAGACAAAGCAGTCTATTACCCCTATTCCCCCTCCCCTCCCCAATTATATAGGCTGTAAATCTAGTAATGTCTCTTAGCTGCCCATCTAATTATTGTTAGGATTTTGGTAGCCCAAATGTGGTAGCCACTTCCTAATTCAAGGATACTTGCAAAAATTGAGAGTAATTTGGGCTAGTGGTTAAGGCACCAAGCTACAAAGTGGTAGTCTATGAGTTCTAGTTCTGCCTTAGCCATGAAAGCTAGCTGGGTGAACTTGAGCCAGTCACTCTCCATCAGCCCAACCCGCCTCACAGGGTGGTGGTTGTAGGGAAAAAAGGAGGAAAGTGTGTTGAATATGTTCTCTACCTTGAGTTATTTTAAAAATAAAGGTGAGATGTAAACAAACACATGCAGGTATTTTTGCAGATATGCTGTCTTAGGCATTCTCGTGATTTGCACAGGAAGAGAGCACCTGAAACTAACAGTTTTTTAAATTGAACTTACTGTAAGGAAGCGCGCGCACACATCACAAAGACCTCAGGTAATGCCTAGCTATACTTTGTGAACAGCTGAATAGTTTGGGCGGGCAGGAAGTGCTAAATGTCATCTTTCCTCTCTCCTCCTGCTCTGATTCTGCTGGAACTAATGTGGTATTTCCACTGATGAGCAGAAAAGAGAGGGGTTAGTCATTCTCCAGGCATTCTGTATACCTGAAATGATGGTGCTACTGACAGTTCAGTGATTGTCCTTCTTCCCCAACTTCATTGTCTCCCTAGCTGTGCTCCAGTCTCAGTGTTGTAAGGAATATGATGGAGTGAGGCAGAGTGAACAGCACATGAGCTGGCATTAGAAGTTCAGGACTGGTGGGAGCGTCTTTCAAAATTACTGAACAATAAACACATAACTGAGTCATCACTGGCCTGACAGGTTCTCCAAACCAAATAGGAGAAAAATCAAAGAATAAAGTACAACGGTACAAAGTCCCGTCTTAAAACTATCGCCTTAAACTATCGCTGAAAGGAGCAACTGATTAATCAAACTCAGTATTATCTACTGCACTAGCAGGATTCTAGTGTCTTGGAATCAGACTTTTTTAACATCCTGGAAAAGTTCTTTGTTGCATTGTACCGCCTGAGATCCTTTAACTGGGAAACTTGAAGAGCCTGTGTTCTGTACTGAATTAGCCACTCTCTAAAGCAGGGGTGTCAAACTCTTTATTTCATTGAGGGTTGCATCAGGGTTGTGTTTGACCTCGGAGAGGGATAAGGGGTCACGGGCAGGAGTGGCATGGCCAGCTTGACATAGCTCATGTCGGGGTGCCTGTGGTGGCCTAAGTTCTCTGCCGGTGAAAACGGGCTCCCAATCTCCATTTTCAGCTGGGATGGCCTCCTGCAACCCTCTGCCAGCAAAAATGGAGATCGGCCCTCCCGACCTCCGGTTTTACTGGCAGAGGGTTGCAAGAGGCCATCCCAGCTGAAAATGGAGATTGAGAGCCCGTTTTCACTGGCAGAGGCACCATGGGCTGCTCCTTCACTGTTTCCAGGGCAGCCCCATGGGCCAGATTTAAGCACCCCTAGGCTAGATTCGGCCCGTGGGCCTTGATTTTATCATCCCTGCTCTAAAGGTTATCCTATTCCTGCTTTTGGGGGGAAAGGATTGGCACATAATTGTGCCAATCAAAGTGTGGAATGACACATAATTCCATAGGAAGAAGCCAATCAGATGATTCATTTAAGTGCAGTGATTTGCTTAACAACCATGGCCAAAAAAAATCATAAAATTGGGTGCAGCTCCCTTAACAACCTCTTTGCTTAGCAGTGGAAATTCTGGTTCCAATTGGGGTCGCAGGTGGAGGATTTACTTGTATCTTGCACATTTGCGGAAAGCCATGAGTTGTTTACATATTTATATCTGCTGAAAAATGTTGAAAATGATTGAAAACTGCATGGTTGAATATATGAAGTTTGGGAATAGAAGTGGGCTCTTAGACCATTGTACAGTGGCTGTTGAAAAAAAGATGGACTCTTCTAAGTTATTACTAGCAGATATTGATTATCAATCTATAGCCTTTGCACTTTGCTGTGAATTGGCTGAATGAATTTACTCCATTTAGTTAAAGTACTTAAGAGCTGCTGTTCAATGCAGGCAGCTGGTTCATTTAATGCCACAGGGCATAAAATAATTGAGGATTGCATTGGTGCTTAACTTCCAAGCTTATGAGGTTTCCTGCCTGAGATACCAGAACAACTTTGGTGCCTCTATATATCCTGATTTAAGGGTCAAAGAAGGAAGCAAACTGTCTTATCTACTCTTACATCGTAGTATACTATATTTATCCATCCATAGCAATCTAAAATCTTGAAAATGCTAAACAAAATTTAAGCGCCCAATTTTTTTTTAAACCAGGATTAAGGAGGAATTTTGACAGAGGGAAATCATTAAAATTATTTCACAGCTACATTTGGTCTCACAGCTACAGGTAGTCCTTGACTTACAACCACAATTGAGCCCAAAATGTCCATTGCTAACAAGGCAGTTGTTAAGTAAGTTTTATGACCTTGCTTGCCACAGTTGTTAAGTGAATCTGGTTTCTCTGTTGACTTTGCTTGTCAGAAGGTCGCAAAAGGTGATCACATGACCCCAGGACAATGCAACCATCATAAATATTTGCCATTTGCCAAGCGGCCTAATTTTGATCATGTGACCATGGGGATGCTGCATTGGTCATAAGTGTGGAAAATGGTCATAAGTCACATTTTTCAGTGCTGTTATAACTTTGAACTAAACAAATGATTGAGAGTATATTATAACTCCAGACACTTTACCTATGATCAAAGGAGATGTCTTATTGCCAACACAATATTTCTTATACCATTGCAACTACTTGAGTGGTTTTTATCCTAATGAAAGCATGGAAATATCCATTTGGATTGGGATGTTCACCCCCTTCTCCCTCATTATAAGCCAGATTGGCTGTCGTGTTCCTTCCTTTTGCATTGGAAAATAAAATAGACTTTTCCCCTGTGTAAATTGCAGATGTGTCTCCTTATTCTGATAAGGAGCACTGAAAAACAAAGCATTTCTGATTGGATCCACCAGGAGGAAGACATAGCTGCGCACTACTTAATAAAAATAATTATTACTTTCCTGCTGTGCTGATAATAGCATCAGGATTTTAATTTTTAAAAAATCCCTATACTTTTATCTGCATAACACTGCCTTAATTGCACAAGAGTCTTTGCAAATTTGTTTGGCAGACATAAGGTACTTGGGACCTTTGAGAAATCAAATCCAGAGCTTGCTATTTTTCATCGACCCAAATAGTTTGGAATAGATTGTCAGGGGGACTGGGCAGAAGCAAATTAAAAGCATAAATTCTGGCACATGATGCTTGCAATAGTAGTAGATGATATCTACGGAACTAAATAACCTAAATAAAAAAGAATTTGCCAATGCTCCTGACTGCTGCTCCTTTTCTTTTTCTTTCTTTGGAAAAGTAGATCCCAAGACTGGGTCTGAAGTAACCATCACGGTAAGTATAAAAAGACCCAACAGAAGAAACTGCTTGACTTTGGGTTTTCAGTTCTTGATTTTGGGCTGCAAACATTTTGCCTGCTCCATGAACATCATGGCTCCTGCTCCATCATTAAACTAGTTAGTGCTATCTCAATCAATCCAAGTGCTTGATAAGTGTAGGACAGCCTTTCCAGATCTGGCTGCAGCTCCCAAAATTCTCAGTAGCTTTGCACTCGCTATACTCACCAAGCTGCCAGGAATAGTGAGCACTGTAATGTAAACAGATTTGATTCCCAGATTGAGGAAGCTGGATCCTAAGAAATCTTTTCATGTATTTCTCACCAGGTTTCTTTATTTAAGTTGGGGCTGTACCACAGGGAAGCAACAGCTGCTCTTCTTCTTTAATGTAAGAATTGGAACTGGATGTTTACCAGGAATTCACTCCAGAAAAGCTTCACCAAATTCCAGATCACTTGGAAAGAAGAGAAAAACCTCAAATGCTATTAATGTTGGCAGTCCTGAGGGCTGTCAATGCACAAGTTTCCAATGCACAAGGTGTATTTGTGGAAATTAAGATTTGTCACTGTCGTCTAAGAAGGGAAGTTCGCATTCACAGAGTTAATGGCATGAATCAATAAGAATTTGGAATGTGGTTTCATCCAACCCGCTAGACCCCGGATAGCAGCCCCAGTATTGTTCCCTTCATTTATGTGTTGACAACAGAAACCTGAGCGCTATTTCAGTGGAGAACATGTACCCCCTCCCCTTGATGAAGGACATGTTGGCCCACTTGGCCAAAGGGAAATTTTTTNAACTTAAGAAAAGCATACTACCGGGTTCGAATTAAGGAAGGGGATGAATGGAAAACTGCTTTTAACTGCTCAATGGGTTGTTTCCAATTCAACATTCTTCCATTTGGCCTACAAGGGGCCCCTGCAGTATTCAAATGATGCAAATGATCAATCAGGTGTTACATGAACACCTATACAAAGGGGTGTTGGTTTATCTTGTGATATTCTTATCTACACGGAGACTCGGATGAACATGTGAAACTAGTGCGGTCAGTTCTGGAAAAACTTCAAGCTGCTGAGCTGTATGCAAAGTTGTCCAAGTTGAATTACAGCAGGAAAAAATTGACGATTTAGGCTATCACATCTCACATGATGGCATAGAAATGGATCTGGGGAAGGTTCGTGCCATTTTGGAATGGGCCCCTCCCCACACCAAGAAACAACTTCAAAGTTTCCTTTGAAAAACTGGCTGGGCATGGCTTGTATGTAAATATTATAAATATTTATATAAATATTGATTTTTTTATATAAAAAGAGCAATTTTATCCAAAATCAGGCAAAGCAGGCAGGCAGATTGAGTTGCTCACGTAATCATTCAGTGATCTATCTATCTGCCATCAACTAGCTCAGTCTGTCACATAAAATTTGCTTGCTGTGAGTCTGCATTCAATAATAGAAACTTCAGTCCTAAGGGAAGTTCAGCTGCGCTTAAAAGCAGAGCCAAAGATCTAAAGACTAGCTAGAAAGCAAGAAATCCATAAATTTCCTGCTTCCTAGCTAATCTAAATTGTACAGCTGATGGTTGAAAAATTAGCAATTTAGCTGGCAAGTTTGCCAGGTAAGGTGGCTGGGAGGGTTCCTGTGGGCCATGTGGTCAGTTTTGTGATTCTGCGCAGCCTGGATTAATTGCTTTGGGGAGTTGCTCTGGGGATTAGATTTCTCTGAGGCCCACCAAACTTTTCTCTTGGCCCACCAGTGGGCCATGGCCCACCAGTTAGCGACTGCTGCTCTAGAGATATACCCAATAATTTCTCTTAAAACTTAGAAGATAAAATGAATGGTTTATCATGGTCCAATTTTTACACTGCAATGCTTTTATTAGTAAGTTCAATTTGTTTTAATATCTAAAGAGGAATCAGTCTGTCAGTTGCAGATTTGCTTAATTTCTCCTTTATCAACTAGTCAATTATTCCAATTTATTTTATTTCTATATCAAGTTTTTACACTTGCTCAATTTCATCATGAAAAATCCAATGCTTTTCAAATACACATCTCATAATATAGATATTTTTCATAGCAAGTTTATTTTATCATAATTATTTACTCTTATATACTGATTTTTAAACATTATTCCACTAACTATATTTAATGTACATGTTATGTCTAATAACATTTTTGTATGCAGTCTTTATTTTCAGGACTGAATTCTGAGAGATGCAAATATTTAAAAACTACATTTACATGTTGATTCACAAAATATGTAAATTCTAATAAAAATGCAAACTCCGTCAAATACACAAGTCAATATTAGAATGAATAAAATACTGGGACTCCAGCATCCTCAGAGATGTCTCATAAATTTCCTTCTCCAGAATTTTCCTTCCATTTTGGAATTCCAGAAATGCTTAGCAACTATGAATTACTCCATGTCTTGTTACAGTGTGTGTGTGTGTTTGTGTGTATAATTTTCTCATACTTTCCTTAATGCCTTCTCTCATTCTATATGATCTAAACAGAAATAAACCATGGTCTCTCTTAATGGAATTTTTTTTTTGATTGTATATATAATTTCATAAACTTCTGTTCAATATCATACTTTACTAATTAACAATTTTGTTATTAAATTAATTGTAGTTATAAAACCCTAACTGCATTCTTTGAAATAGTATTCATCATAGGCTATAGCAAAGCCTTTAGACTTCTAGCATGATGTACCAATTCTTATTGGATACACTATAACTGGTTGATTCATGCTGCTATTTTTTAAAACAAGCTAAGGAAGCATAGAGGATAATCCATTTGCAACACCTTTGTCAGCACATTTAGTCATCTGCTCTACAATAAACTAACATGTGTGTGTATGTTCCTGACTTCCCTTTGTAGCTTGTATGTGTTTCCTATGTGTACAATGGAAAGGTTAAGTTGGACCATATGACTAGGAAAGAGAAGGAGGCTTAGAATTGAAGAGTTAGCAATATTTCTCAGTCATTGTCGAACTGTCTCTTCTCATATAGCTGCACTGAATTTTCCCCCTGAAATGCTGTTCTCTAGAGCCCTTGCCTGGATCCACCCCAAAGAAATGTTGTCCCACTTTATTTGACTTTTTGAAAGTTATTCTGCTGATGGACAGACAGATAGACAAAAACAAAGTTCCTTTATGTTGTTTTCAGTGTTCTGGTGGGTTTGAAAAGAAAAAAACTGTGTTGCTGCACAGCATATTTTACCAAAGATATAGAAACTCTCACTAAATGTCAGTGGGCTCCACCCTGTTCCACATGACAGAAATAGTGTCTAGGCAACATATGATCTTCTCAAAGAGATTCTGTTGTGCAAATCTAACATGTTGTCTCTGGCAATTGGGAGGTTGGAGAGATTCCATATTGTTAAATAAAGTAACAGTACAGATCAGACTAAATCTTCTATAACTTCACAGTTAGCAATGCAATTCTCATTAAAATCAGTTTCTTAGGGAAATATGCATTCAAAACATAAAAGAAAATTGAGGCTGAAAGTAGATAATTGGGGAAATGATGTATGTGTTTTGCTTTTTCTTTAAGGTTTGAGGTTTGGGGTTAAAATTAAGGTTGAGTATAGGCAAAAGTAGAAAGAATATAAAATCCACAGTGACATAAAGTTAATTTCACAATGAATTATGCGAATAAAAGATATATGAGCCTCCCAGAGTCCCAATGTTATGGATTTGAATAAAACAATAAAATATAAAGAATTAATAACAGATGAAGGCGACTTGAAAACACAGATACAATTAAAAACACAGGGAATTGAA
>BHFT01004755.1:0-84662 GCA_004320025.1 Laticauda laticaudata
ATGCAGTGAGTACACAATGGATGCATAGCGTTTTCCAATGGATGGCAAGCTTTTTTTAATGTTTTATATCCTCTTTGTATCTGTAAGTGCAGTGGGACCGGGCCTTAAGAATTGCTAACCTAATCCTGCATAGCTTTTTCTCTGGTAATATTGTACTGCTAATTAGAGCTTACAAAACACTTGCTAGACCAATTCTCAAATACAGTCCTTCTGTCTGGAATCCGCATTGCATATCTGACATCAATACAATCAAGGGAGTCCAGAAATATTTCATGAGAAGAGTCCTCTACTCTTCTACTTGCAATAGAATACCTTGTGCCTCCAACCTTGAAATTTTAGGCTTAGGTAACTTAGAACTACGCCGCCTTTGGTCCGACCTAAGCATAGTATATAAAATTATCTATTGCAATGTCTTACCTGTAAGTGACTACTTCAGCTTCAACCACAAAAATACATGTGCACACAATAGATACAAACTCAAGGTAAACCGCACCAAACCTAATTGCAGGTTTGACTATATGTCAATACGTGTACTAATACGATTCGTATACTAATAAGATTTCAGCAACAGAGTGGTCAATGCCTGGAATACACTTCCTGACTCTGTGGTTTCTTCCCCAAGCCCCAAAAACTTTAACCTTAGACTGTCTACTGTTTACCTCACCCCATTCCTAAGAAGTCTATAAGGGGAATGCATAAGCACACCAATGTGCCTACTATCCCTGTCCTAATATTCCCTTTTATTCATATCCATTTCATGTATTAATAATCATGTTTATACTTATATTTGTTATATAACACATGCTCGACAAACAAATAATCATGGCTACATGGGAATCTCTGTTTGCTCTCTCTATACAAGTGGTTTACTCTATTAGTATTGGTGGGAAAATTGTTAGTAGTTTCTTCATTAGATTATTGTTTACTACTTGTAAAGAACAAGAGAGCAAACCACTTCCTTTTAGTAGTGTTGATATTACCTAGTTGGGTAATGAAATGTCTGCAAAAAAACAACCAAACTCAGAAAGCACTAAGGGCCCCACAGTTCAATTCTGAGCTACAAACATTCTCCTCTATTGATTTAGCTTTGATATTATTGCCATCCCAACAAGCATAAATATATGCTCTGTTCCAGTAGTATTTGGAAGGTTCTATCAATAATTTAAAAAATAAGCAGAGAGGGAAAGCTACTGGATTTTTTCTTTTTGCCTATGAGTAAATAGAATCTACCTTCTGTTACAAATGCTTACATCAGTATTATTTGAGTTTGAAATGTTTATAAATCACTAAACCAATGATCTGATCCATGTTAATGACTATACCAAACAACTTACTTGTAAAGGAAGAAAGTCAGGAAACTACCAAGGACCACCAACAAACCACATGTAACCAGAATTCCTTCTGTTGCTCTTGAAAAGGATGCTTCAGCTTAAAGAATAAATTAAAGAAAAAAGAATAAAGGGAATTTAATCAGTGAATAATAGACTTATAATGCTCTAGAAGTTCTACATTGTTTGATATTGTAATGACATTGAGTTCAGTATACCTGTCTCCTAATTAAAACTAATATCTTTATTGTTTTTAATATTTTAAAATTATTTTTCTTTTGGGGTGGGTTGGTTTTATTTTGTTATATTGTTTTGTAACTTCATTGTCACTCAGAGTCACATGAGATGATCATATGTATATTTACCAAATAAATAAATAATATAAAATACAAAGATAAATAAATAGTTCCCCAAACTTATTTCAGTTGAATTACTTCCATTTATTTAGATATTACTTTCTATACTTGACTGAGTTTGAAAGGTAAGCAAAAAGTAAGCAAGAACAACAACATTGCTTTTCACACAGCACATACAATAATGGTTGAGACTCTTTCAATCTATATTTCTGCAAATGTAGATATCTGGAAAAGTGTGGCACTAGTAGAATCATTATTCAGATTTGGGCTGATAGTGTTAGGAAGGACCAAAAACTTCAGATGAAAAAGTTTGCTATGCATATTTACCATAAGAAGCACACTTTTCTTTAACTCAGTCATTCTGTACTAGTGTAATGTTACACATATTAGTGTAATGTTACAATATAAAAGATTATACCATTTTGCAAGCATTTGTTAATCTGTCAAACATGCAGTATCCCTTTGAGTTGAATATTTAATATATCTTGAGAAATAACTATGCCAACTTCTGATTTTAAAAAAAGGTAGGATTTACCTCCATTGATGGAGATCAAAGTACTTGTGAGTGCTAGACTTGTTGCATCAGCCAGTGTGATGTTGACACAATAGGTTCCAGATTCATTGAAGGTTCTTCTTATGGTTAGGAAACATACATCAGCAACATCAACAGGGTGACATGACTCACTCTGTAACATCGTACATGTGGGATCAGAAATTAATGTGCAGGCATCTGTAGGCAGACTGGGGGAAGAGACAAAAAGAGATGAGGTAGTTAATCAGTTTGGGTTGTATTGAAGCAATAAACTAATTGATGTGTAAGTTTTTTATAACTTCCAAAAATGGTTCAGATCTACTGTATTATTATTCTTTTTTAAGCATAGCATACATGTATTTAAGATAATATGCCATTTCAGTTCAAACAATAAAGATGACTGAATAGGAGAAATAAAATATTGCAATCACACTTTGATCATTATTATTCATGAGTAGAGTAACTCTTTTAAACCTTCTAAAAATATTAATGCTCCATGGAATCTTTCTGTTTATAAATCCTACTACACAGTTTACTGAATATATTACAAAGAAAGACAGATCAACTACAAAAGAGAATATTTGGGGCTTTTCCATGTGGCAGCTTTTAGAATCTTTTCTGAATCTTGTAAACTTAATCTTGCAAACTGCCTAGAAATAAATCCAGTTTAAGAAAACATCTGCTGGATTTCATCCTTTTTCTCTGCTTTGTCCTGGAGCAGAATTAACATGGCTTCTGAATGGTGGTCCTCTCCCACACATATCAGAAAACTGTTTTCCCTTGTATCAGCATGCTTTTGAGGACATTTTCCTATTCTTTCTTTAACTTGGCTAGAAGGAAAAATTGGCAGAACTCGTCAAACTTGAAGGAAGGAAGGAAATTTCACCTTTCTGCTGTTGTGTTAAATTAAGGTGACCAACCATCCTCCTTTAGGGAGGACAGTCCTCCTTTTGTAAGTTCTGTCTTCTCTCAAAAAGTGTTCTCCTACATGTCCTTTTCGATAATTGAAGACTAATCTATAAATCTCTTTATTTGATTGATGCCGATCCAATCCGTTGTGTGTGATGTGATGTATTTGTATTTGACATGACGATTCGTCAAGGCTTGGTACAGTGCGGCGAGATGCAGTTATGAGACGCAGGAGAATTGTTTTTAGAGAGTGCACTGCATGCAAGAGTGCCGCATGCAAGTGCGTCATACACAAGTGTGTGCCACACGCAAGAGTGCGCCACACGCAAGAGTGCGCCGCACGCAAGTGGCTTTTTTTTCTTCAATTTATTTTTGTCCTTTTCATTGTAAAAAAGTTGGTCACCTTAGTTAAATACAACACACTCTCTCTCACACACACACATTTTAGTCTTCCTGACACTTACTGTAAACTATAAGGGAAAGTCTTGTCAATTTCTAATTAAAAGTCTTGTCAATTTTTATTTAAAAAGGAAAAAAAAGGCCAGCATTTCACCATTTCTCTGCTCAGGCCTCTAGGCTACAGCCAAGTACACTCTGGTATTAATCATATCCAACCCAGCTCTATTTTTTTCAGTATTAGTCATAGTCAGGTAGATGCTATGCCTTGCTGAAGAACAGAAGATAAATCAGGTGCCAAGGTACATGATTTATCTACACAAATAGTTTGGTTCAACTGTCTCCAGATCAGTGCCAGTCCTGTGAGGTAGGACAGGTCAAGAAACAGATCAGGTCAGCATTATAAGAATGATACTTCGTTGTTCTAAGATCCAATAACAGAATATTGAAAACCTGACAGAGTTGTCCCCTTCTATACCAAATATAATCATGGTAGAGTTATTTTAAGTTTCTTTCTCGTGCTTTCCCTTTTCCCAGAATGAATAGAGGTTTCATGTCCCATAACTGCATAAATGCATAATATTTTCAAGATTATCTTTATATTCCTCTACATCTAGTACTATCCATCCATGCTGGACTGCATCTGTCTTATTTCTCAGTCTCTATGTGCAGCAATACACCGACATAGTGAACCACAGTAAGACAATGCAGTTACACTGGTATTTCTTTCAGTTACTTGAGAGGAATTATTTAAATGTGTAGTATAACATGCCAGAATATGTAGAGGTTTTTTTAAAAGAAAAGCTAGAAATATATGGAAAATATGTTGTTTGGGGGAGGGGGTGCACAGAGGGTGGCTCAGCCAGTCTCATTGTGTACATTGTGTACTCTGACAATAAAGGTAATAATAATGAAAAGCATACCTTCCTTGACAGGTTACTATGAAATCAACCATGGAACTTCCAACTTGAGTAGCTGTCATCTGGACACTTGTCATTTGGACAATGTTTACCTGAAGGATCCCCTCTGTCAAAAATAAGCTACTGATAACATACCAAGGTTTCTTAAGTGCAAAATTTGACAACAAGGAAAAGAAGTATTTTTTCTAAATCTTAAGTGCAGGAGAACTAGCTTATAATTTCTTGTTGACAGTAGTTTCTGATTCTTAGAGGCAGAGTCATCAAATCTTATTTGTTTTTGGTCATTGTGGTCGTGTTTTTGTTTCAGTCAACCAGAAAAGTTCATTTAATTTTTTTTTGTTGACATGTAATTATTACAGAGAGAAGTTCAGGCATTTGACAATTTAAAGCATCTCAGATCATTAAATGTTAAAATTTCAGCCCCCCCAAAATGACATGAATGATTCATAATATATCACCAAAATACTAAAAAGATAGGTCTGAAGCTATGGGTAGTTTTTTAGTTTAGTTTACTTTATTGTCATTGCACCTCGTACAATGAAATAAAACACCAGCTTCAGTGCACATCATGACNCACATCCTTCACCCTTCACACATTGAACCGGAAATCCCTGACACCACATCAACGCTGCGCTATATAGCAAAAATTCAAAAGAGCTACTTTATTTTTTTTTACTTTATTGTTGCAAAAAGATAATATTGTCTGATTCTTATTTTAAAAAAAACAAAACAGCAACAGAATTACTCCCTGTCTTCCACACCATCATATAGTAAGTTACAAATGAGAATTTTTTTTAAAAAAAAATTGTGGTCAGTTTCAATAAATTAAATCCTTGGATTGAGATTTTTTAATTCTGTGTATTTGTATAAGGGCTGACTTCAGGTACTTGGATATCTGGAGTAGGAGTAGAATTTAATAATTTTGTCCACTATTTCTGCTAAAGATATGTACATCATTATATTCAGAGTGTTACTTTAAGATTAGGACTCATCTTTCTTTTAAATTACATATGTTTTTTTTTAATTCAGTGGTATATTCATCTTATTTTCAGAATGACTCCTTAAGTTGAACTTGCTATAACAATCCAGGAATTGTATTCTTCCTGAACAAGATGATAAAACTGAACACAGCAACAATAATACTGCACACTGAAATTTGGGTAAAAATCATCCATGTGGTGATACTGACCCAGCGAAACATAAATATTACTGATGAGCTATTTAGTTCGATATTCCACAAAGGATATTTAATAGAGTTGGGTCCTTTCTATGAATGGAAAAAGTGGACAAAAGGAGTCTCCCTCCAATGGAAGAAATCCTACTGTACAAAGAAATCTCTTTTTGTTCATGGATGGAAATCTTTAGCTATAACACTATTGATAATATGATTTTCAAAGCAAACAAAATAATACTATTTTAAATCTTTATTTCAAAATGGATTCCACAAAGCTTTCAGCCCTTTATTTACAGAAAAATTCTACCATAGCAGGAACCCCAAAGCCATTTTAATGATGTAATGAATGTGAAACACTTCACATACTCTCTATCAAAATGATATTTGTTGCTTACTGATATAGATGCATACCTAGAATGGTAAGTGTTGCTTTGTAAGTTCCATTTCGAGTGATACTGCACCTTTCAACAGGAGGCTGTCCTGTGGGCACCTTGGTTAAGTTAGGGAAGGTGGAGGTTATATCAAAAGGCAATTGGGTAGCGAATGCTAAAAAAAAGACAAGAGTTGTGGAAAGATTTTTTAAATTTGCATCTTAAGAGCAAAAATTTTTTGAACAGTCTGTTTATACCAAGATAAAAGATGTATTACATTTATTTGACTATCCTATTTTCATACAGAAACAATGGAGAATATTTATAGCTCAGGATTGACCTGAAGGATCCTTGAAGCTCTCTGAGCTTGGTGGTTATTTTGAAGTTGCTTCATTGCCCAAACTAGGTAACATCATCAGTGCTAGTGATTATTATTTATTTGGTTAATAAAATATCTGTAAGAAAACAAGCAAGCTTGAGAGCACCAAGGATGCCTCATATACCAAGCACCTGTTCTTAGGAATCAGAGCTATGATCACTGAGGAAAATCACTCCATTTATTAACAAATAGTTCCCTTTGGAATAAACAGTCCTACTGTTGCCTCTTGCCTTTTAAGTCACTTGATTTTGGCATTATATATCTGTTTTCCTGTTCTTTTAGAGATTTACACATTTAATCAAATGTGTTTAATCAACAGTTTAATCAACAGAAGTGGAAAGCTTCTTTACTTATTTATTGATTTGTTTATTTATTTATATTGTATGTCATCTATCAACATAAAAATAAATCACACTCTTTCCACCAAGATACCAGAATTCTCCCAACTGTTAATATCATGACTCAACTCCATCCTAACTTGAGAGAAAAACCAGTCTTCAAAACTTTCTAGAAGACTAAAAGAATAAAGCACTCCCAAATTTCAGTGAGAGGTTCTTCCAAAGAACTGGTTCACCGATGAAAAAAGTTCCATTCAAGGATCCATTGGATGGCATCATCCACAGGAATAGAATGCAACCACCTTGTCCAATCTAGTAAAATGAGCAGTTGCCCTCAGAGAGAAGCAGTCCTGCAAATACCGTACAGATAGTCCTCAACTTACATCCACAATTGAGCCCAAAATTTATGTTGTTAAGCAAGGCAATTGTTAAGTCCCATTTGTTCCATTTTATGATCTTTCTTGCAATTAAGTTAATCCCTACAGTTGTGAAGTTAGTAACACAGTTATAACATTGAATCTGGCTTCCTCATTGACTTTGCTTGTCAGAACGTCGCAAAAGGTAATTGCATGACCCTGGGAAACTGCATCTGTCATAAATATGGATCAATGAGCATAGAGCTGTAAGGGACCTTGAAGGTCTTCTGGTCCAATCCCTTGTTCAAGCAAGAGACCCGACACTATTTCAGACAAGTGATTCTCCAGTCTCTTTTTTAAAACCTGAAGTCATGAAGCCCCACAACTTCTGATGACAAGCTGTTCCACTAGTTAATTGTCTTCACTGTTAGGAGGACATAAAACTGTTATAAAACAGTTGCCAAACATCTGAATTTTGATAATGTGACCATGGGGATGCTGCAATGGTTGTAAGTGTGAAAAACAATCATAAGTTACTTTTTCCAGTGTTGTTGTCACTTCAAATAGTTACTAAACAAATAATTGTAAGTTGAAGACTATGTGTATTGTCATTCCATTTCATTCAACTCGTACTTGAGGATTGGTTTTTATTCTTGATCATTTTTCCTTTGTGTTCAGCAATGATCAGAAGAATAATGGGTTTTTCCAATAAGCAGAGAATAACAATCCAATCATTATAGGCCTAGGTATAAAATTATTTCTTACAGCAAAGTCCAGATGAAAAAGATGGCTTTTCTTATTCTGCACCAGCACATATTATGAATTAAACATAGACGTTAAGAAATCAATCAATCATATATTTATTATTGCAAATTATTGAGAGGTGCAGGACAGAGATGAATTAGGTCCTATAAAAAGCAAGTAGTGGTTGGATTAATATATAAGCCATCAAATAAAATTCCGGGTTTGCACTATATTATATCACATGTATATTATATCACATATGGCTGTGGTGGCAAGTTCATATAACAAACTATGGCAAAATAAAGCAGTGTACATTATATCTTATGTCTTTCATGAACCAGACCAATGTGTCTTCAACGAGCAAACATGTAGGGTAGATACTACAGCTGTCATAAACACTCACCTGGAAATGTAGATAAAGGAGAAACTGTCACTGGTCCACAAGGTACAGGTATAATAGCCTGAACAGTTAAGTCAGCACTGAAATTTCCCAGAAGTGTGTATGTATGTGTTGAAATAGAATTGTTGGAAACAAATGATCCACTGCCATCTCCAAAATTCCAGTGGAAAGAAATATCAGAATGATTCAGATAGTGGCTAGGATCATGAATCCGAACATCAAACATAATAGGGATATCCTTGATGAAGATAAAATCTGAAACATTGCGATTGTTCTTCTGTGATATATTCACATAGAAGGGAATTTGATCTGCATGTCAAGAGTATCCAAAAAAAGATGAAATTGTAGCTTTATACACAATAGACAGGCACTAGACTAACACAGCTTTTACTAGAGAAGTACTGATGTATCAATGAATTGTGTCTTGTTTGCTTGCCTAATCTCTTCACCCGGCACACATAATTTGAAATGTGTTTTTTTAGTTTTAAAATCTAAAAATCTGCTGAAAAGCAGGAAGGAAGGTTGTATAGAGAACATTGACTCTCTGGATGTTTAGACTTCTGCTAAGAATTCTGGAAGCTGAAGTCAGCCAGTAACTAACATAAATAGTTCACATTTGATTAATTATAAGTTAACTCTGAAGACTCACCAGTTACAACATAAACAGTATTTGATGTGGTTACAGGTACAAATGAGCGATAACCTCTTCTGTAAACTGCCAGCTCCATTATTTGTTTACCAATAGTGATATTTGTTGTGTTGATTGACATCATAACTGATGAACCTCCCTTTATTTGATAATATTGTCCTAAAAAGAGTAAAGTGTAAAAAAAAAGATGGCAGTACTAGACTTTTTTTTGGAGGGGGGACACTATATGGTTGCTCTTTGCTGCAAGAAATGTGTTACTCTATCAAACCCCAGTCATGTCTGAGCATATCAGATATAATGCCACTCTATTTTATTCTCTCTGGAAAGAGACAAAAAATAATAACTGCCTGACTGATACATCTTCTAAGAGCCATAAATTAAGTCAGTACATAACATCATTCAACCCAGAGTTCTCATTTGAGCATAAATGATTCGGAACAAATTATCATATTTTGGACACATCATGCAATCACTCAGTTCTCTGGAAAATGCTGTAATGCTGGGGAAAGTAGAAAGAAATAGAAGAAAAGCAGCAAGATAGATGGAGTCAGTTACAAGGGCAATGAATGTATTATTAGAAGACATAAAAGAACAGATTGTCCTGGAGAAAATTCACTTATGTGGCTGCTAGGAGTTGATTTGATGGCAGATAATCAATCAAAATACTTCATAAGTAGAAGGTTCCACATTTAACTGCTAATAAAATGGATTGCAAATAATAAGTCTGGGAAATATTTATTTCTGGGACAAAATATATACAAGAGGCAGAGATGGTATTCAGCAGGTTCTGACCAGTTATGGAGAACTGGTAGCAGAAATTTTGAGTAGTTTGGAGAATTGGCAAATACCACCTCTGACTGGCCCCGCCCACATCTATTCTCTGCCTCCTGACTCCCAGCTGATCAGCTGGATTTTCTTTGGTTGCCCTGCACAGGAGAACGGAGCTGGAAAGCAGGTTAGAGGGGTGGGGAGGGAATGGAATTTTGCAGTAACCTTCCCCTGCCATGCCCACCAAGCCACGCCCACAGAACCAGCAGTAAAATTTTTTGAATTCCAACACTGGCAAGAGGTAGGCAGCTTAATGGCTGCCCTTCAACTCCAGCTAGAATATTTCAGTGTTCAGGGATAATAAAAACAAATCCAAAACTTCTGGAGATCTGATTTTTCTGTGACACATTTGTCATTCCCCCACTTGGTAGTCTCATTTGCCTACAATTCTTTCAATCTTTAGAAGGGGCAGGCAAGAAACATCTCTTCAGTTAGCATTTGTGTTAAGTGTGGGAAAAGATCGACTCAAGACCAGTTAGACTTCAACTCTTTTTATTTCTCTTGCTGGACTGAACTGCTGCTGAGCCACAGCAGCCTTTTTTATAGCGGCGGCTTGCGGCCAATGACAGTTCTTCAAATCTCCCGCCGATGGGTGGGCCAATCCAAATGTAATATTTCAAGTATGCAAATATCTAACACCCCTCCCCACGTGATCCAGTCCAACCAATCAGGGCCCCTTACATAGTCACGTAAATAGGCGGGGCTCTTATGATTCCTACTGGACCTGCGCAATCCAGTTGCAGTGTTGTCTTCAGGCTGTTCGGGTTCACTGTTTCTCCTGACCTCCTCCGTGGATCCTCCTGGAAGGTAGAGTCAGCCATGCTTCTCCCGCCTGATCTATCCGGACTGGTTGAGTCAGCTCGGCTGCTCCCTCCAGGAGAGGCTTCGTGATGACTTTCCGCTGCCTGTTCCATTCTCCTGAAGTCCTTTTCAGGTCCGTTTACAGTGATATGTGACTGCCGATTCTTATTGGGGCTACTGGTGGTGTTGGTTGGTGCATTGTTGTTGGTGTTTGTTTGTTTATTTCTCGTGTTTGTGGAGGGCCTTCCCCTCCCCTCTTGCTGTGTTTGAGGGGTCTTCCCCTTCTGTGGTTTGGTATTTTTTTTGATTAATGTTTGAGGTTGGTCATGTGGGTGTGTGCATACTTCTCCTTCATCCCTTTGGTTGTTTGTGTTTCTTAATAGTGTTTTTGAATCTAAGCTGGTCTTGTGTCTCCCCAGCTTCTTCTGTCCTCTGTTTCCACTCTGTATGACTGGGCTCCTGTTACCTGGGTTATTTTAGCTGGTATCTATAGTGGGTCCCCATGAGGTTTTTTGCGTATTACCAGGTCCCCGTATCCCAAATGTATGGTACTTACTGGATGAGTCTGTTGGCTTTTCAGGTCTGTGTGTGGGATGTAGCCTGTCTAGGTGAGACCTTAATTTTATGCCCATTAATAGTTCTGCTGGGCTTTATTGCTGTGGAGTTTGGACTGTGATGTGTTGTATGGTACTAGTTTATAGATATTTTTCCTGGATGTCTCCAGTTTCTAGTTTGTGAAGTGTTTCCTTAGTATAACGGACCATGCGTGTCCGCCCATCTGTTTGTAGCCGGCCGGCCCGGCTGCTGTCAAGGCGTGCCTTATTCCTTGTTCAGCCAGGAACCTCTCTAAATGTTAGTGCCATGAATTGTGGCCCGTTATGTAAGGGATACAAGTAGATCCAGCGTAAGCATGTGTTGCGAAAAGTTTCCTTTTAGCTCTCTGATGTACAGTCTGTCTGTGTGTTGAGTGCATGCGCTATACTCTCTGCCAATTTGAGTGTATACCACTAATCAAAAATATCATGACCTTTCATGGGCCCTGCGAAATCAATTGTATTCACGACCATGGTCCCCGTAGGTGTTTCCCAGTCTAGTATCGATTGCAGAAGAAGGGTGGTGAGCAGTCTAGATTCTTGGATTGTTTGCAGATTTCCACCCATCTTCCCAATATCCTTATCCATCCTGGCTACCATATGTAACTCCTTGGTTCAAAGACTTCATCCTTACAATGCCTGGGTGTCTTCATGTAATTAAATTATTTTGTAATCCCCAGTATGTCCAGTCTTATGAATCACCCTGTCCCCTCTAGAATGCAACCCTTTTAATAAAAGCGAGAGTGTCATGTTGTCAATCTGAAATTGAATTTTAACAGTCTCATTTCCTGTGGTTTGTCTTGGCCACCCTTTACCTACCCAATTTAAAATCATGCCAGGTCTCTGCTTTCGTTGGTTTCCTTCGTGGATGTATCTGCTGCTTGTTATGGGTAGGTTTGCCAGAGATCTCAATTTGCAGGGTTGATGTGGTGTGGTGCAGGATCAATCTTTTAATTCAGGGTATAGGGAGAAAAGGCTCAGGGATCAGCTGTGGTATAATGTTCTTACCTGGCCGGGGATTAATTTTGTAGTTGTATGCAGCGAGGACTCGGACCATCTCATCATCGCATGACCAGTATGTTTTGTGTGCTTTGGTCCTGCCGAGTATTCCTAGCAGGGGTTTGTGAGTCTGTGATTTGGGAGGAAAAAGTTTCTGTGCCGTAAATGTATTCGTGGAAGAAGTGATTTGACCCCTGTATTGCAGCCAGACACTTTCCTGTCCAACTGGCCTGTGTAATCTCTCTCTGCTTTAGATAGGGTTGGTTTGGAGTAGAAAGTGATCAGTGCTTCCCTTCCATCGCGGTAATGTATGGGCTGAGTATTGCCCCGATGCCAAAAGGTGATGCATTCAAGCTTAAGGTTAGTGGCAAGGTTTCTGCTGTATTGAATTATAGCAGAGTTCTGGTTTTTGTCAATAAGTCCTTGAGTCCCATGGAATGCAGTTTCTTCTCATGCCACCCAGCGTCCAGGTAGCTTCTTATCCAGGCAAGCCTTTGTAATGGTGTCCACTGTCGTTGCCTGTCATTGGGCAAAAAGACATATGTAAAAAGTAAGTAAATCCCCAAAGGCTTGTAATTTGTTTCATTTCCGGGTTCTGGAGATTTCTATTGATTTTCTGATTTTCTTTCTGTGGGGTGGATCCCTTCTTTATCTATAGGTCATCCAGGAATTCAACTTTGCCGGTGGCTAGTTGACACTCTCTCTTTTCACTTTAAGTTCCTGCCTCTTTAAATTTTGTAAGGACTTCCGCAGGCGGCCTCCAATTGTTTTTGTCCCTGGTGGATACCAGTACGTTGTTCAAGAAATATGTTGCCACCCCCTTGATTCCCTATAGATGGCGGCGGTCCATTAGACTGTTGGACTACCCTGGGCCACGCTGACTCCAAAATTGCAGCTTTTGCATTTGAATGCCCCCCCTGTGATGTCACAATTGTTGTCTTTCGCGTAGTTTCTGGGTCAACTGGGCAATGTTTGGTAGCTTGTGCAAGGTTCGACTTGAAGAAAGACTTTCCTCCCCCAGAAGTGTAAGAGGGTGTTGACCAACCAGACGAGGTGTGCCTTGTAGAGCGTGTGGTCTGAGGGTAGCCTATATAGGTCACACAGACTGCACGATGGATCCATCTCGGTTATAATCGGGGTCACAATTGCGGTTTCCCACTTGCGGGGCTATGGTTCAATACCCCTTGTGCAATAGTTTATCTAGTTGCCTCATCATTTTCAGGTTTTAGCCGTGAGAAGCAATTCCCTGCCTTAGCCGTTGGGGCTGTTAGGGATTTAAATTAAAACGAGATAGACCTCACAGTACTTGCCCAGTTTTCCATCCAAAGACATCCTGAAATTTCTCACATCAGGTCTCTTCCGCAGCTCTGTCTTCAGTGACGCTTGTTTACCCAGTCATTCTGATTCCTATGGGGGTTGTGAACATTACGAGCCCCAGTAGCTTGGGTTGATCCCGGTTTCTACATTGTCAGTGAAGGAATTGCCTGTATTTTTGAATTTGGACTTGGAAATGTCGAGTTCCAACTATGAATTCTGGTTCCCTTGGTAGTTTTTAAGGGTGAGTTTGTTGTCTCTGCTAATTCCTTCCTTTCTATATCTGGGTAGCAGAGTCTCTTTAGCGGTGTCCATGATATCATGGATAGGAGCTCATCCAGAATCCACTTCCATCTTCGCATGACTAGCCTTCTATTTTGACTTGTACCTGCACCTTCCTTATGTTGATTGCGCTCGATTGTCCAGTGAATTATTGTCTGGTGTGTTTCTTCCTTTCTGCTGGTTTCACTGAACCACTTATTTCGTTTCCTCAGCTCCAACGGCTCCCTGTCTGTCTTTCTCTCATTCTGGGTGGGGGGGGTGCTTCCTCTTCATCTAGGCTGTAGCTATTTCTGTTCTGGCAGACTCTAGCTATGTGTCCCCGCCTTTCACAATGCCTGCACACAGCATCAAGGAAGTGGCACTCAGAATGTGGGTGGGTCACTCTCCACACCCGGCACAGCGGAATTCAATGTTCTCCTTTCTCTCTGGTCTTATCTGCTTTTTTCCGACTGGAGCCTATTGATTTCTTCTCCTCCTTGTTGGTTTTAGACAGGGATTCGATGTCCTCATGGTGAGTCGTGGTGGTGAGTTTTTGAGTCCTCTTGTCTTCTTTTCCTTAGGCTGTGCTAGGGTCTTTCAAGGCTTCTTGTTGTGCTTTATTCATCTGCCACATGTAGCTGCTGATTTCTGCGCTGCTTTCCGCTGTGGTAGCTTCTGCGATAGCTTCAGTTACTGTGATTTTGGGTCTTGTCAATAATTGGCTCTGTAGAGTGAGATCTCTGAGGTCCCGAGGACCAAGCGGCCTCATAGCCTCGTCATATTGAGAAATTTGCACGCTCTGCCAATGTCTCCTAGAGCCGCAACGAAAATCTCCTATGCTCTCACCTTCCTTTTTGTCTTGCTTGTAGAATTGTGTGCCTCTTGATGAGGCTTGAGATGGCTGGCGCATAATGAGCTCACAGCATTTTGTCAAATCTGGCCACGCCATCCGTTTCACATCCTGGAGTTTGCAAAATGCTTTGGCCATCTTGAAACTGTGGGCCCACAATGGGTTAGGAAAACAGCTCTCTTTCGGTTTCAGATATCCTTGTAGGATCATTGCTCTCGAGGAACATGAGGAATCTTGTCAGTGTAAGAGCTCCAGTCCTCCACCGCTCGGTGTTGAAACACTAGTGGGGGGGTGTGGCAGAGTATTGCTGCCCGGGCCATCTCAATCTTTGCTTGGTCTGTGTTGCACGTGCGTCAACTGGCTCCCCCCTTAGTGTCTCAGTTTCCCACCTGCAATGCACCAGTGTTAGAGTGGGGGAGAAGATCGACTCAAGACCAGTTAGACTTCAGCTCTTTTTATTTCTCTTGCTGGACTGAACTGCTGCTGAGCTGCGGCAGCCTTTTTTATAGCAGCTGCTCACGGCTTTCGGCCAATGACAGTTCTTCAAATCTCCCGCCGATGGGTGGGCCAATCCAAATGTAGTATTTCAAGTATGCAAATATCTAACAATTTACATATTTAAAAATTTAAATATGTAAATTTAAATATTTAAAAATGCCCATATATCTATCATTTAAAGACTTGTCCTCCCTCCCTTCCACACCATTAGCTGCCTAGTATGTTTGCAGAAGTGGAAGTTACAATAAAGGAACAAATACACCACAGAAAACAAAAAACAATTCTATAAATGAGAAAACAAAATATTCATTTCTGACAGAAAAACCCTTAAAGACATGAGAAGTTGTAATATAAATGCTAATTTAGACCTGCATGTTTTAATATCTGAATATTTATATATTTAATATAATTCACTTCAGAAAAGTTCTTCACAGTTACTGTCTTTTTAAAACTCTCTGTCAATTGTACAATTTATTGTGGAAGAGGTATTCAGAACAATTTACTATAAGACAGGAACATACCCTATCTCAGCTTGAAGGGCTGTGAAAGATGTCTATTTCCTCAAACTTAACAGTCAGCAAACAGCTCTATTTTCAATGCAGCTCTGAAACAATGGCTTTCTCAGAGTGCTACCAATTTTTGCTCATATAATTCCTAATATTACAAATAATTTCAGACCAAACTGTATTAAAATAAAAAATTTAAAAATCAAATCTTAGAAGTACATTTTAAAGACTAACCAAGTGTGTGAAATATGAATATGAAATTCCTTCTCCTCCATCCATGGTGATAAGGAAAAGATTTTCCATCTGGGAAAACATTATAGCTGTTGTTATGTGTGCAGTTTATCCAGCTACAGTCATCAATCCATTGGGTCCAATCATAAACATATTCATCAGAAAGAACTGAAGCATCTAAAAATAAAAAGGAAAAAATGGAGATGGGGGGGAGAAGCAGAACAATTTTAAAAGCATTTTCTTCTGGCTGATGCCTTTCATATATTGGAATTTAATTTCTTCATTTCAGTAGAATGTGAAAAACTTCAGATTGAGAAATAAGGATCAGTTTATCAAGGCTGCAGTCCTAAAAAAGTTACTAGGAACGTACTGGATGAATATAGATTGTCTTAAATAGATAAACAAATTTCAGTCATGTTAATTTCAGTCATGTGGTATCTATGGTATCTAAAGCTAGCTAGATTACTTGATCCCCTGAAACAGAAAAATCTCACACCTTCTTTAATAGTAAAATAACAAAATAATAACAACAGCAATAAAATTATGACAGCAATAATAAAAATTAATTACTTACTGTTTAGGCACTTTCGATCATACATTATATTACTGTCATTATCTTCCTTCTGACATCTGGGAAATTTTAGCATTGCAGCAAATGTCACATTAGAGCCTACAAGAGCTGGGCTATCACTGGTCAAACTAGCTATTACTCTACCCCCTGAAAAGCAAAAAATAAAATAAATTTATTACATATTTAATGCATGTGTGCTCCAGTATGAAGCACTTAATTTAGAACATAGAGATCATAGAATAATAGAGTTGGAAGGGTTAATGGCTGTTGGCAGCATGCCCACGCTTTCAATTGGCGTGAGCAGCTGCTCTTAGTTTCCCTCTCACCTGCTGAGTTTGCTTTGGGTTTGACTATTTCTTAAAGGAGGAATGGGTTTTTTAAGTTTTCTGTCTTGTTTTAGTGGTTCTTGGCACTGTCCTTTTGGGGTGTACCTTCACTGTTTTTGAAAGCCTCTAGGATGGAGCAGCCACAGCTTCTGAAGACAAGCTATTCCATTGGTTGATTGATCTCACCCTTAGAAAATTTCTCCTTAATCCTGAGTTGTTTCTCTCTCTGGTTAGTTTCCATCCATTGTTTCCATCTTTCTGTTTCTTCATAACCATTTGTCTGAAGTGGTGTCGGTTTTCCTGCCTAAGCAGGGGTTTGGACTAGAACAGGAGTCGCCAACCTTTTGGACCTCCGGGACCACCAAACTCATAATTTTAGATCCCAGGGACCACTAACTGGTTCTGTGGGTGTGGCCTAGTTTATGGGTGTGGTTTGGTGGTCATGTGACTGGCTGGGCATGGCTTGTATGTAAATATTATAAATATTTATATAAATATTGAATGTTTATAGAAAAGAGCAACTTTTACCCAAAATTAGGCAAAGCAGGCAGACTGAGTTGCTCACAGAATCATTCAGTGATCTATCTATCTGTCATCGGCTAGCTCAGTCTCTCAAATTTGCTTACCGTGAGTCTGCACTGAATTTGCTTNAGCTAGAAAGCAAGAAATCCAACCATTTTCTGCTTCCTAGCTAATCTAAATCTCCTGGCAGAGCAGAACAGATGATGATCAGAAAAAGGAAAATTAGAAATTTAGCAGACACGTTTACCAGGTAAGGAGTGAGTGGGCAGGGAGGGTTCCTGCAGGCCATGTAGGTGGCATAGCTTTGTGTTTCTGCACAGCATGGACTAATTGCTTTGAAGGGGTGCTCTAGGGGTGAGATTTCTCTGTGGCCCACCAAAACTTTCTCGCAGCCCACCAGTTGGCAACCGCTGGACTAGAAGACCTTAAGGTTCTTTCCAATTCTGTTATTCTACTAAATATTGGAACAGTGCTGTTTTATTGTGAGTGGGACTAAGGAGAAATTTCCTAAGGGTGAGACCAATCACGTTGGCCATGCCCACCCAGAAACATGACCACCCAGCCATGGCCACCCAGTCATTAGAGCAGAGAACAGGTTGTTAAATTATTTGAATCCCATCACTGGGATCAGGAGACTGAGAAATGTTCTCCTGCCTAAGGACAAAGCCAGATGGGTGACCTTGGCAAATCACTCTCAATTTTACATCTTCGGCGAAGAGGATGCAAGTTGCTTTTAAAGTTGTCACATACATCATTGATGTAAAGCAGAAAGAGTGTAGGTCCTAAGAGTGTGTGAGCCTTGAGGGATGCTGCTATTAACTGGTGTTGGATTTGTTAGGGTCTTCCCTATTTTGGGAATATCAATTATATTAATATTAATATCAAACCACTTCTGAATCCTGCCAAGAAAATTGTAGGGACTTGCCCACACAGTCACTAAAGTCAAAAGTACTGACTCAAAAATTGACATGTCAATATACATATGTACAAATAGATAGATAAACATCATATAGGTAGTCCTCAACTTGAGACCACATGAGCTCAAAAGGAAAAAAAAAGTTAAGTGAGTTTTATCCCATTTTACATTTTTACATTTACTTTTTACATTTTACATTTACTTTTCTTGTTATATTTGTTAAAGAAACAAGCAGTTGTTAAATCAGTAACATGGTTGTTACGTGAATCTGATTTCTCCATTGACTTTGCTTATCAGAAGATTGCAAAAGGGGATCACATGACCTCAGGACACTGCAACTGCCATAAAGATGAATCAGTTGTCATACATCCAAATGTAAATCACATGAACATGGGAATGCTGTAACAGTCATAAGTGTGCAAAGTGGTCATATCACTTTTTTCAGTGCTTTTGCAAATTTGAATAGTCACTAAATGAACTGTTATAAGTTGAGGACTACCTGTACTGCATTTTCCCAAAATGTTTCATGTCTTAGAGATTTTTATAGCCTGCACCAGTCTTTTCACTTAGAAAGTGAAAAGGTATTTAATTTTAATGTCATATCAAATACACTATGACACATTCTATTTGCATAAATTAAAATATTCAATGCAAATTGTATAATAAAATTATACAATACTTCTTGAAGCTAGATAGAAAACAAAATCATCCATTAATAAAATGGGAATGTATGTTGGGATATTAAAAAGGTTTTCCAAATGCAAAACCACTCCCAAAAACGTAACTTCGGGAATAGGAAAGATTTTACAACAATTTAAATATGACTGAGTATCTTCTAGGAGCATAAAATATGAACTAATTTGTATTAAAGCTTTCTTTCAATTACTTACACACACATACACAATTATAGATGTATGTGCATGTATGTATAATTTTGTGTTTATAAAGTGGATTTGAAAATGTTCCCCCTTCATATATAATGATTGAATAACTATTAAGGCTTGTAAAATATTATTGGAAGTGAATTTTAAAGTATGTATGTTAAGAGGATGTTAAAAGGTATATTAGAATTTACTGATTTGGAAATGTTTTTAAAGAAAAGTTTCATCTTTTGAAATGAATGACCTTTAGCCTTTAAGTTTAAAGAATCTGAAAGAATATAGTGAATTCTGTTAATATAAATAATGATAGTCTATAAAGATTAATAAATGAAAATAGAAATAGATATTATTTCCCACAGCAAGGAAAGAAAATCAGAGATGGTTAAATCTCTGATTGCTTTATCCAAATAAGAGAGAATATATCAAATTTTGTTTCTATTTAGAAATCACCTCTGGATTTTGTACTTGTGATAGGAAAAAAAATGAAACTTTGATTCTGGTTTTGCTAGTTAGATAGATTTGTTATTATAGACATGGCTAGTATACATTCTCTGAAAAAGTAAAAAGCTGAAGTTGTAATATTATTAATTTCTACTACGTTAAAGAGAGTTGGCAGTCAACATCTTTATTTTTTCTTTTTCCTCTTCTAAATCACATTTTCTCTTCTTCCCTTTTTCCTAGTTTCCCATTATTTTTATTTTCCTATATTCTGATAAACTAATAACATTTTCAAACTCCTCAAAAATACTAATTAATTTGAGAAATGAGGAATGAAGAATTGGATTGGAAGATTCCACTGAAGAGTTTAGAACAGGCATGTCCAAAGTCAGCCCAGGGGCCAATTGTAGCCCATTTTCAAATTTCAAGCGGCCTGCAGCCTCTTGTCCCCACCTGCTCAGTCTATCATTCATTCCTGTCGGGAGGTGTTTTTCCCACTTAATGTTAATGGTTCAAAGAATGTCAGGCTGAATGGTCGGCCTTCACACATTTTCACCTCACCAAATCTGGCCCTCCTTGCAAAAAGTTTGGACACCCTGGTTTGGATGTATGTATGTATGGGTGGGTGGGTAGGTGGTGGGTGGGTAGATGGATGGATGGCATCATATATAGGAACATTCCATTTTTGGTTCTATCCAAATTATTTTTTAAAGAATACTTTAATGACGCCTGTAGGTAGACTATTTATTGAGTAATAGGCAAAGTAAGGAATACTCTAATGTTCTACACTGGTTTTTATCCACCAGTTAGATTTCAATGGAGGCACTGTGAGATAATTGTCCCTGGGCTTTCTTCATAACAGACCCATGAAAATTCTGGGATATGACAGAATGACAGTGAAATCTGCAACAGTAGAGAATAATCCCAGTATCTTCTATTCCCTCCAGCAAATGCAATCAATCAGATTGGCATCAAGCCTTGCTTAGTTCTCTTTTTTTGATAAATCATACTCTATGTCAGGCACTCAAAGTGCCCAACAATTAATGTTTTGAAACTTAATTGAAAAATAAATCAATAGAAAATTATTATTTACATAATTTTAAAAGCCTAACTTATGATCTCATACCAACCACATCCGTGTGTCAGTAGGATGATCAAAAAAATGAAAATGATGACTGTGATCATGAGATTGTAGCATCATCTCTTGTTTACGAATGTCCTAGTGTAACAGGTATGGGCTTCTAACCATATGGTCTTGGCTGGCATGAGTTTTTGGATCCCTCTGTAGAGGCCATTTCAGTAGAAAATATATGGACTAAGTTCAAATTTGGAAAGAATCATTTTTAGTTTAGAGTCAACAGAGAAAAAACATTTATTTTCCATGTTGAACAGTTTGAGATATCAATCTTTTAATCTTCTAATTGTTTTATACAGTTGTTTCTGACATTGTAAGCTGCTCAAAGTCACTTGATAGACAAAGGCATATAAATGTAATAAATAAGTAAATAAATAAGTAAAAGGAGCTCATTAATGAAGATATCCTTCCCATTTATAGCAATGCTGCAATGGACTGACTGCAGTGCTGAATGGATTCTAAAATCCTTTAGAATTTTAATAATTGAAATTAGTACTTTAAACTGTTGCAACCCCTCCCTCCTGAAAACCTGGCAATAGTGTTGCTTTTTTTTTTTAGCAAAACCTTTTTCTAATTTCATGCATCTGCTACCAATACTAGCTCTTTTGCATCAGTTTGCATCAGTAAAGTAAGGTAGCATTGAACCTAAGCCATAAATTCATGTTATCCTGAGCCAAGATTCACTAAAATAAAATCTCAAGGAAAAAGACCAATCCTAATTTAAAGTTCTTTCTAATGCCAATAACAATTTTTAAACCTGAGGGTTACATCTAAACAACTTGTGACACAGGAGAATTCTAAGCCTAACTTTAAGCATAAAGCTTTACTCTAAAGCTAGCCTTCAAAGTATTTTAACTCGAAATCTCAAACAAGCTAAAACATGCACTAAGCATAAAAAGTAGCCCTAAGCAAATTATGATACTAACATTAGCCTACAAACTCAAGATAGCCTGATGCTAACCAGGGTGGGATTCTACTGGTTCAGACTAGTTTTATGGAACTGGTTGTTATGATTCTGTGGAGAACTGGCAAATGGTACCCCTGCCCTTCCCTCCCCTCTCTGCCTGCGCTTCTCCTCCCCACCCAGCCAGTCCTTATCATGCGTGTGTGATATCATGTGCATACCTGACATTGCTGACTGTGTTCTCCCCCGACTAGTTACTCCTTAAGATATTTCCCCCCATCCTGACGATCAGTTGTTCTGATGATCACCTGTCTTACTGCTTCGCTCAAGAGGCTTCCCTGAGACCCAGGAGAAAAAAGGGGTGTGGTGGGGGAAACAGGGTAGGTGGGTGCTGCATGGGGCCCTCCCACATTCCATTTTTTGTTTTCCTGGGCCCCAGGGAAGCCTTCTGGGAGCAAAAATGCCCCCCCCAGGAGGGTTCCCTGAGGCCCAGGAGGTAAAAAAACAAAAAAAAAAACAAATGGGGGTTTTGCTGCAAAAAGCCATGCCCACCCAATCACATGGCCATGCCCATTTAACCACGCCCACAGAACTGGTTGTTAAAAAATTTGAATCCCAACCCTGATGCTAACATTGCCTAATTCTATTGGGAAATTTTAACCCAAAGCCTGCAGTTTCAAATTGTTTGTTGGGGCACTCCATCAGCTGCTGCAATATCATATTTTGTAAAATGTAAAATGTTTTTTGTGGTGTTCATTTACAAAGCTGGGCTTTGCAACATCAGTTTCTGTGGTGGGATTCAATTTTTTAAACTACCGGTTCTGTGGGCGTGACTTGGTTGGCATGGCAGAGGAAGGATACTGTAAATATCCAGTCAGAGGTGTATTTACCGGTTCTCTGAACTACTCAAAATTTCTGCTATCGGTTCTCCAGAACTGGTCAGAAGCTGCTGATCAATTGTGACATATCTTTCTGAGAAAGTTTGGGATAAGCATTACAAATTAAAATTAGTTGTATCACAAAAGAATCTTAAGATTAACATCACACTTCATTCTATTACTTTTCATCAAGTTATAATTACTTAAAAGTCTCAGGAAGCCTAATCAATTCCAGCAGATATTTTAAATCCTAAACTTAAAACATGAATTCAAAAGCATGCTCCAGTCTAATTTAAGACGAATTATGTGTATGTTTAAGTGTATAAAGGCAAAACTCTCATTGCTCCAAATATTTGGCTAATGCTGGTGCCAAGCCATGTTGGCAGTATCAGAGAAAAGTTTGATAATATTTAGTTACATGTCCTTAATTTGTATAAAAACAGCTAAACATTTTCACAAACAAAAAAACATTACATTATAAAAAAGCAGCCAAAGATTTTCACAAACAAAAAAGTTCATTATTCTACAGAGAACAAAAATATCACTCTGGCCAAGTTGCATTTACACTTTATCATCCATGTTTTCTATAGCTGTGTTCACTTCAGGTTGATTGCCTTTCCCCACCGTATCATGCACATAGAAATACCTTTCCAGCAGTTTTTCCATCTGGGGTCTCCTTTCTCCCAGGTAGGATAAAGTTTATCATTCCAGTTATTATTATCAGAATACCAGTGATTTAGCCTGTGGTGGTATATGTTATGAGAATATGCTTTTCCATGAGTCATCACATCTCGAAATCCTACACAGAAAAATTCAAACATCAACAAAGTTAAGAATTGTATTTGTTTTATACACATGTAAAGAAGGTTATTACCCATGTTCATGCGAAGGCACATCAACTCATAAAATATTTCTATCATCTTTTTAGAATTGCCAACAGAAAGGGAGGGGGGAGCAGTACAGCAGCTTGGAAATTGAAAGTGCATTCCATAAATAGTTTTCAAAGATAGTAACTAATTGACTGAAGTTTCTGCCATGCAAAATTTTAACTGGAGAACATGACTGATGATTCTTAGCTATGGATGTGAATGTACCATTGGAGAATTATGATACACCCAGGGGGTGGGGTGGGGGAAACCAGGGTTAAGGGTGACAGTGAATTGACTTGGCTACATCCAGGCAGTGCCGGACATGTTAGCTCCCAATAAATCCTTTTGAAGTTTTGGAAGTTTGACTCAAGACTCAAAATTTAATTAGGGTAACGGCCGGAATCTTGACAGCTAGCCGATTCTGAGACACTGGAATCCTGACAGCACCCTCATTCAGAAAACGGTAAAAGTAGCTTTTTTCGGAGTTTTTCAATTTTGCCTTTGAATAGGAGATGCCAAAAATCACCTTCTGGCCCAGCTTGCTTTACCCCTGACCATACTACATTGAGGGCAATATGGTTACATTGTGCCAATCCCTTCTTCACAGGATTTTAGTCTTCCTATTCACTAAGTATTTAATCATGAATACAACTGCACGAATTTGAAAATATAACCTATATCTAGGTGTACTGATGAAAATCTGTTCACTGTCCATAATTACATTATATATAGTGCTTTGAAAGATATTTAAAGCATATCCCATTTTGACGAATAGACCAATAATGCCACAGAAGATTATTTTCTTCTTTTTAATTGTCATTAAATGCTGAGCTTGTCTATCAGAAAGGTTGGCAGTTTGGCGTTTGAATCCCTAGCGCTGTGAGCTCCCCCTACTTGTCCCAGATTCTGCCAACCTAGCAATTCAAAACATGTAAAAATGCAAGTAGAAAAATAGGGACCACTTTGATGGGAAGGTAGCAGCGTTCCGTGTGCCTTCTGCATTTAGTGATGCCGGCCACATGACCACAGAGATGTCTTCATACAACACTGGCTCTTTGACTTTATAACAGAATGAGCACTGCCCCTAGAGCCGGAAATGACTAGCACATATATGCCTTTACCTTTACTAATATTCAAAACATTTGAATTAACATTTATTTTTAAAAATTATTACTTTGTGCCATTATATGAGGCTTGATTAAAAAGTAATGCTTCCAATTTCACTAACAGATGCTAAGATGAATGCATTAGAAGATCTGACATGTTTAACATGTGTTCTTTCACTTCAGTCAATGGAAAGATGCTGTGAAAAAAGGTTGTGCTTGTGTTGCTTGTATGCTTTAAGCAACATCCTGCAACTGAAATTTTGACACCTGAAGGAGACCCTCCAACTGAAATGCACTGCAAATGCAGATTAAGGCAATTACTGTTTTTGATGTAACTACCCTGTGTCACTTTTATACTGAGTGTCTCTCACACACAAAAACATAAAGACGGTGAGTTGGAGATAATTGTTTTGTGTAATTAAGAACAAAATATATAATTTAAAAATGCAACTAAAGAGTTTCACTTTAGACAAATGCTGATTAAAGAAAACTAACATCAATTAAACTACAATTAAGCCTGGCACTTAGGAGGAGCATGTGGGTCACATTATTGATGTTTTTTAATCTCAGAAGTTTTGTGCCATATGAGTTCCTTGCATGCTGATGGCAGAGATTAAAGTTTCAAGAGTTTAAATTTACCAACAATTTTCATACCAGGAAAGGAGGGGAGGGTTTTCTTCACAGCCTCATGATAGCTAACCAAACTTGGGCATATCATAATTATCTGGAAATATTACCAAATCTATGCCTCAGCAGGAATCTCAACAACTTTAAGTGGTGTGGAAGTCCAACTCCCCAATTTCCCTAGTGTGCAAGCAATTCTCCCTCCCCCCCAAATCTTAAGAGTTCTAACATTTTGCATATAACAGCCCTTCATGTAACGAAATTGTCAAGCTCTTATATTATTCATAGATAAATAATTTTTTAAAAAGAATGCTCTTACTTTTATTAAAATATAGGATGTTCCATAAAATAGTTTTGTTTAAGCCTCAATAAGGAGAAAATAAGACTTTTTTTCTTATTATAAAAGTGTTGCAGTAAAATAAAAATCATATGTCAGAATACACAAATTCTTTCCAGATGAAGAAAGGCTTAATTCATTCAACATGACCAAATTAAGGTTATGTTGATGAATGTCAGAATTTTTCCTGACTTATTTTATTCAAAATATTTTTCATATACCATGTCCTGCATTCACCTTTTCCACAACCTTCCCGAAGAATGAGAAGCTGGAAACTGGATAAAAATTATCCAGATAGGTGGGATCCAGTGATGGTTTTTTAAAGGGGGAGGTGAACCCAGGTTTCCGTAAAGCATCTGGAAATGTCCCCTCCTCTCATGACATATTAATCATGTCTGAACCTACCTGCTAGCCACCATCCTGAAGGCTTTCATTATTCAGAAGGAACAAGGATCTAACTGACAGGTGGTGGCACTGACAACATCAAGAGCCCTGCCCACTTCATCAGGGCCAACTGAATCAAACTGTTCCCAAATAACAGGGCATCTCACATGGACTATCTCTTTACATGGAGTCTAACTGGAAATGAATCTGAGCAACTTTGTTCATCAGGTGCTGAACAAATTCTTCTGCCTGCCCTGCAAAAGATTTCCTGAGCCCTTGACCTAGGAGGGAATGGGTGACACAAAACAGGGCCTCCAAGTGACACTCTGAGGATGCAATAAGAGCAGAGAAATACTGGTGTTTCATCACTCTAACTGCCATGAGATAGGTCTTAATAGTAGTTCTAAGTCATGTCCCATCAGAGTCATCCCTTCCAGCGGCGCTCTACGTTTCTCTTGGCCCTTTTCAGAACTTGTAGCTCCTCTGTAAACCAGGGGGAGGGTTGGAAGCAATGAGTCAAGAGAAACCTATCCAAAGCCATGGCCGCCACTGCAGTTTCAGCAAGACCGTGCAGCAACTCCTCCAGATATCCCCCAGTTCCCACCAGGGTCTATGAGTCACAGGGGTCAGACCATCCAAATGGGTTCAGCCTCCCTTTGGTGGGGGCCAGCATAGGAGAGCCTCATGGATTTCAGGGTGTGATATGACCATGACAAGGGGGATAATCTTACATTCTCCTCACCAGATCACTTTGCCATTGCTCTGACAAAAAAATAAATAAATCAAGACTGGCATGTGACCACTGTTTCGTGTCAGGCCAGATAATCTGGGATGGCTGCCATGGTGGCCTTGAACTCCTGGGCTGCTTCTGAGGCTGCACCAGATTGAAGTCACCGAGAACCATAAGTCTGGGGAACTCCAGCTCTGAGATGGTCTCCAGCAGTTCAGGCAAGGAGGCTGCTGCACAGCAGAGAGGCTGGTATATTAGCAACAATTCCCTCTGATCTTGTGAGCCCAATTTTAGGAACAAGGTCTCACAACCAGAGCTCTGTGGAGCAAGGATCCTGAAAATCAATAAAGACTTTCTGATAACTACTGTCACTCCACCTCCCCTGCTTTGGGATCTTGGCTAATGCCAAACTGAAATCCGGCTGGACACATCTCTAAGAGGGAAAACCTTCCACTTCCAGTCTCAATAATGCATGCCAGGTTGGCTCGCTCCTCTCCAATAAGATATTGAACAAGAAGATCTTTATTATTGACCAACATGGCATTCAGCAGCAGGAGTTCAACCCCAGACTCTCCAAGATATATGTTGCCTGGGGAGTGGGCAGGAGCACACCACTATTAAGCATTGGGGGCATCTTCCCCTGTTATGGCTTATGTTCACTTGGTCATAATTGCATCATATCTCTTACAAAGTAAGGCAAATCAAGATGCTTGTAGTGAAGTTGAGTCCTCCTATGAGCTTGTTAGCTGTCCAAATAAGCTACTGTTAAAGAAAAAAGGAGGTGGGCTTCTGTGATGTCAAGTTGTGCTTCCTGGAAAAGCATGTGAAATTAGCAATCTGGATGAGCCCTCAGCAATCTGGATGAGCCCTCAGATGAGCCCTGCTACAGCTCAGTATCAGACTTAGCTAGAGTACCTGTAAGATGTCTACTTCTGGCTTTAGAAGGACAACTAGGTCTTGATGATATTCTCTTATGAGTGAAGTGTGCAGATTGCCACTTTGAAAGAATCAGAAAATTAAAATGTTCTTCATATAATCCGGACAAAATTTTAGCTTTTGGAGATTAATACTGTAAATGCAAAGTGCACAGGTTTCGATAAATATTTCAAGGGTTTCTGGAATGCATTAAGCTCATACATTTCTGGGCCAGACTCATGGTTATGAGGAAATGTGGTTTGAGGGTTAACTTGAAGAAGGCAGCAGAAATATATGACCTCAGATATGCCCTTAAGACAGTAAAATATGTCAGATGATAATGCAAAAACAATGCCCCCATTATTTTTAACAGGAGTTAATAACTGCTTTTGGGTGGAGAAATCAAAAGTAAAGAAGAGGTCCAAGAGTATGATTAACTCTTCCGTTTGATGTTTTTCCATTTCTTAAGTAATTTCTTCACCAGTAAAATTCAGAATGCATGCTTGTCTTCCCAAAAAGTATTTCAAAGATGTAATGTGGCAAACTGTAATTTTTGTGCAGTTTTGCATCTTAAAAATTTCCTTTGTCAAAGTGACCTGGCTTTAAAAATGTTTGACCATTATTTCTTGTACTGTGTAAAGTATTAAGAAGTATCTTAGTTTCTAAAGATCATGAAAGTATGATGTTTTACTAATGCACTGCCAGGAAAAGAGGTAGCCATACAGTTTGAGACAGAGTCAGTCCTTGCAAGAAGCAATATCATCCCAAAAGAAACACACTTTTTGTGAGTAGTTAGGAAAAATAAATAATTTGTCATATGTACATTCTTGGTCAGAGGTGTTTAATATGTCTGCAACTGGTACGATTACCATTACATATTCAGTTATGATGAAGTGTCAGGATGCATAGAGAATGCAGCTTTGCAGAACACCACATGTATTCTGTAACATAGGATTAGTTTTGCTTCTCTTTTCTATTTCTCATTGAAAAGCCCTAGCATAGAACACAATTCTCACTCTGAATAAACCAAGAATGAACAAAATATAAATATATATCTGTTTTCCACATAGGACTTTAATATAAAAGCGAAAGGATGCAGAGAAGAAACTGTTTTGGACCATTTGTTCCAACATCTTATAATCTCTTACAGGTTTCCTCTGAAATATCCTTCCTGATCTTAATAAGATCTTCTTCAACATAAACACGTGTGTAGAATTACAGACCATATTGTGGTGCAGTACAGTAGAAACAGAACAAAATTTTTACACTTCCTTTTCTTTAAATTTGGAGAATCTCTGCATTCTGAAGCAGAATCCCTCATTCCCAAACTGCACTTGATTCTTCCAAAGTTGTTTTAGAAGTGTAAATTAAGGGCAAACCTGCCATGATTTCTATATCTGATTTCCCCACTCAGAATTGGCAATTCTACAAGCAGTTTTCATGTGGAGAAGGAAAAATAGAAAAAGCAAGGAACTCACGTTTGGAGGCTGTAGCACTCAGAACATGTTCACCAACAAGCAGGTATCCAAGAAGGAAGAATAGGCAAATCCACCTCATCCTGAATAGATAAAGACATCCACACTACAGAACTTGTACAACTTGACTTGATGTTCCTCTCATCTCTTCAAAGTAAGACTGGGATAAAATTTCCCTGTTCTCCTGCTCTCTTTGGTTTAATTAAGATCTTGGGGCTCATCATGTGATGGGCCTGGATTAAGAAGAGATGCATGATTTTGTTTTTTTCTGCCTTCCTCCCTCCCCCTGCAGCTCATGTGCTTATGAATCATTCCTCTTACTTTTAATATTCACTAAGGTTTTTATGCAACTCTGTTTAGCACTTTTGCCTTTCAGGAATTTCTGGTGCT
This sequence comes from Laticauda laticaudata, assembly GCA_004320025.1. NCBI lineage: Eukaryota > Metazoa > Chordata > Lepidosauria > Squamata > Elapidae > Laticauda > Laticauda laticaudata. Next base: position 29,135 of record BHFT01004755.1, read on the forward strand.
TGTTTGCACTTTTAACAGAGAAGCCATAATTCTGTATTGTCTGCTAATATTTTAATTCTTACAGTGATTCAAAGATGGACAGGTTCTACACTTTCCAAGAATGGTGTCTACAGAAAAGAGAGTAGCTGAGAATTACAAGTGCTTCTAAGAATTCTCTAACAGTGAAGTCAGGACTATCAAGGTAGGCTTTCATATTCCAGGACCAAATGCAATTCAAGCATATTATATATCAGTCCCGTAGTAGAGCAGGGACACTTTGTTGGCCCTACTTTTGCAGCTTGTAGAATCTTCCCTAAGGCAAGCAGGACATGAATCAAGCATTTGTAGTGGGCAAAGGATTTGACAGATGAAAATGAGTGCCTTAAAGCTTAACTTTCCATTCAAAATTTTGAAAACTGATTCTGATTATTTTTTTTTGGAATGCAGCTACTAAATAAGCCATGGAAAAGCAAAAAAACTCAAACAAAGTTACACACCCTTGCCCTTGAGCATCAGTTATCGAAGTGTGGTCTGAGGATCCCTCTGGGTCCCAGCCATTATAGGGAACTGTAAAGTCAAATATATATTTTAACATTTCTCAGCATACTTTCTTCCGGAGTTTAGATGGCATTCACATGATTGCTATGTGACTCATTCTTTTACTCTGGGAATCATCCAGTCTATTATCCTGTAGGTGTGCTGAATTTTAATTCCCATCAGCTGACAGCTGGCACAGGCAAAGCCTGCTGGGTTAATTCTGAGAGTCCAACTTATCAGATGTTGGAAGTTATAACCCATCCCTCTCCTAGAAAAATGAAATATTTTAGGATATACTAAAAAGGCAGAATATTTCCCCTAAAAGAGAAGTAGAATCTCAGAGAGACAGAAACTCACCTCCCCACCTTTGTCAATGAGCCATTAAGGCTTGAGCCAATCTATTCTGCATAACAAAGATCTACCTCCTCCAGGTAGAGGCATAATAGGAATTGCTCAAAGCCCTTTCCTTACATCATCATCCAGCAAGGCTCAACCAAGCCTGGGATTCAGGACAACCTTCAGAGTTGCCCCTGCATGGTCCCCGTGGGAATCTGACAACCAATCAGAACACAAACTCAAATTCAAATCCCAACAAAGGGCATAAAACTCAGGCACACTCAGCATCTCTTCCCTTTTTTTCGCTCAAGAGCTCCAAGTCATGTGATCCTGTCCACCATTAAACTATCTTTCCAAACAGCCTCCATGTTTCCAGTGTCTTTTCCCCTCACTTGAATCCCAAAAAATATTTTCTTCCAACACAGAAGACTATTAAATTGAAGAAGGCTAAATGTTACAGCTCTTTCTTCACTGCCTTTGAATGTCATCTGTCACATGGTACACTCTACTAGCTTAACTATTAAAGACAATAGGCCTTCTCTTCCCAAAGAAGAGAAGGAAATTGGGCTCCTTTTATAAGTTAACAACAACAAGTCCTGTCATGTGGGAGCAAAATATGATTCAACATCACAGCTTGACACAGTTAAATTTCATTAGCAAAAGTTTTCTTCTACCCCATCTCTGAGAATAACCTTGAAATAAAGTATTTGTCTTTCTGAATAAAACAAGTCAATCTTGTGTCACCTACTTCATTACCAAATCATTTGTTACCAAATATCCAGATGGGCCCTCTACAACTTGTGTCCTCTCCAAATATTCCCAACATGCATCAAGCTTCATGCTGGACAACACATACAGTATGTCGCCACACAAATTATATAAATTGAATTGCATAAATATTATTAAAATGTTTTGAAAGATGCTTATAACTGAGAAACAATTGATGCAGGGCGTTTACGGGATTTTTAGAGGTTCAGAGATAATATATGACTCTTCAGTGTTGGAATTAAAAAAGCATTCATACAATCATACATCTTAATATTTCAATATTTCTATTCCAAGCACTGGAATATTTAATTGCAAAGCCATAGCAACTCTTCGTTATAATTAGAAGCCAAACTTCAGTCACAAGGTTTTAGGATCCAATCTGTGTTGGTCACGGGACCAGAGATTTTTTCTTCCAAGCTTTCAGATTGTCATTCCCCACGTCCTCAGGAACTTCTCTGTGTGCTTTGGACTGTCCTGTTATGATATTTATATGATGCCTGTTGTGTGAAGGTTTTTAGATGTAGATTGGGGTATTGACGGCTGCTATTAAGTTGTTGCTGTTGTTTCCTTGTGCTGCCCAGCCTTCTCCTTCTAAATAATTGATAAAGTGGGGGTAAATCAACACACACACTGACGAGCGGCCTGTTTCCCAGGCTTCAATCACTTCCATGGCTGTTTTTGTGCCTGCTCGTCCAACAATCTCAGTATCTGCAGATTTGAATGTATGTCCTTGTGTATTGCAATATGAGGCTACCAAGAAAGGCTATGATCAGAGGATGTGATTGACAGGAATTACATGACCAACAAGCAATCAGAGAAAGATGACAGGAATATGCAGAATAATTTTACACAAATGAAAAAGAGGCTGTAAGAGGAGAGAAGCTCACCTACCAGAAATGGAACCAGATCCCTTGGAGGAGGAAGTAGTGTGAGCATTTCAACCAGTTGCCTAATTGCAAAGTCCGAGAAGTTGATGGAATTCCTGCAGAGTTGCCAAAACCAGTGCCATTGAAAGCACTGGCAGTGCTTTGCCAAAGATCACAAAAGAGGATCACATGAGCCTGGGACACCTCAACCATCAGTCATACATGCTGGTTGTCAAACAGCCAAATCTTGATCACTGAACATGGGGAAGCTGCAATGGTTGATCCCTAAACGAATGCTTGCAAGTCAAGAACTACCTGTATCTGGTAAAAGCAGATATTTAATAGAAAAAATATTAATATTCTGGATGAGAATTTAAAGCCAGAAACAAATGAATAATGTTTAGAATAAATCAATATTTACAGCCTATGCTACAGCTTTAAAAACCTTTTTTATATTAAAGTATAGATTCAAATCTATTATGGAAATTAATACCTTTTACAATTCTGGAAAGTAGATACAACAAAAGTAGACAAAAATAGGAAAATATTATTTCATTATATTTGCAAGGAAAAACACCAGCAATGCTTCTTATTCATTAAAATGTTCAGTGTGAACAAACAGCATCCATGACAATCAAATTAAAAGCAAAATAATAATAAAAGGAAAAATAATTTAAAAAGGGACAGAGATTATGACTGTTGTGTATGGAACTTGGTAGGCTCCAAGTTCCCTATTCTGATTGGCCGAAAAGGCCGTTCTCAGATTGGCCATTAGAGAAACCAAATCCAGATTGGCCCCGCCTGATGGCAAGAACACTTAAACTTGTGTCCTTGGCCACACGCCGTGACAAGCAGCTACTAAAAAAGGGCTGCTGGCTTGGGCGTCTTGTTCCGTTACCATTGCTTTACTGAGTTAAAAATAAAAGAGTGTTTGTTGGAACCCGGTCTTGCACACACTTATTTTCCGAACGGAAACACTGGCAATGAGGTGGGATCGATGTACAGAGCGAGACCGAAGCAGCGCAGGCGATCTGAACGAGAAAGAAGAGATGGCTGGTAGCAATGCAACCGCCCGCACCATTAATCCCTGAGAGGAGGATTGGGAGTCGTATATCGATCGCTTCTTATGTTTAGAAGCAACGAACTGGCAGGAAATATCTGACCAAAGGAAGAGGGCTGTCTTCCTTACACACTGTGGACTCAGCTGTCTTTAAAATGGCGAGTCGTAAGCCAAACAAGAGACGTCAAACAGATGACTTGGGCCGAGCTGAACAGAATGCTCCGAGACCATTACACACACCTGTGGTCTCCAACTTGATAAAAAAGACAATGATTCTCATCAAGAGAGACGCCAAAAAGAAGATTGAAATTTCGAAATTTGTAGCAGCCCTGAGACACATTGAGGTAACCTGCGGAGTTCCAGAACATGGACAAGGCACATAAGAGCCGGATGGTCCTCAGTTTGAAAGATGCTCACACTTCAGAGTAAGCGCTGAATAGACCAAAACATAACTGTGCGCCGAGGCTATTGCAGAAGCCACAGCCGCCTGAAGCAGCACAAAGAAATCCGCAGCCACCATGCGCCATAATGAATTCCCGATTCCAGAACCGCCAAACCAAGTCAGAGAGAAGAAGACAATAGGAAGCAAGAACAGCCCACAGTGCCCCGCCCACTACGAAGATCCTCGAAATGCCTCAGAGCGACACTGATGATGAAAATGAAGAGTCCATAGACATCACATCGACCAAGAAATGGTGGGAAAAGAGAAAGAAACAAGGGGGAGGTCTTTCAGTGTGCTGGAATCGTGGAGGCAACCACCCGCGATCTGAATGCAGTGTCCTAGATGCATCTCTGTAGGGCTTGTAAACAAAGGGGGCAACATCGAAACGCTGCGAAACAAAAAGACTATAGTCCTAAAGAAGAACGCAGCGAGCACCACACCAATCCCAGACATAAGAGGACACATCCCAGAAGCAGATGGAACCAATAGCAAAAGAACCAGCGACCAGTAGAGGAAACCCTACCAGAATGTAACCTCATCGGAAATGCCAGGCGAGCAAAAAAAAAAAGTCTGGATTGAGGTACATCCGGAAGGGAAGCCCTGTGAGATAGGAAGTCGAGCTGCTGGATCCTTTTCAATCTAATTGAGTATCACTATGAACACACCATTCTGGCGCTGATTACCAAGAGCATCAAACAAAAAAGAACTACCAGAAAACAAAAGGACTGATTTAAAAGGATTACCAGGTAAATCAAATCCCTGGTATTTTAATTAGTGGGCACCTTGGACACTTCCTCGTCGAATTTAAGAATTCATGCTGAAATCTTTGCCTCTTGACCATCGTCAACCATGACTCCCTAGCCTGCAGGATCGTATTGTGACGCCCTGGAGAATCTGATGACCAGGATAAACTGCATTGTCCGCAGCACACTGGAAGAGAGCCTGTTAACAAGAATTCCAAGATGGTTTTCAAATGGGACCACTAGAGCAAGTACAGGCGGACTACCAATATTTGTTTAGCCTAGACACTCGAAAATATAGTCCCCCTCATTACGGTTATAAAAGCCAGACATTCAATCCCTTTTGCATTAAAACCAAAAAATTGATGAAACAATTATAAACTAAATTAAATAAACAAGGGGTGTTTCAGAGCGCAATTACATCCAGGTGGGAAAACACCCATCATACTCCATGTAACAACCAGGCTGGGTCAGTGCGCATCTGCGGAGACACAATAAGGCAACCCAAACCATGAGCTCCAACAAATGCATTACCCCAGTACCAGTAGTCGCCAACACTTATTGCACTCCCTAGGGGGAGGAAATTTTTTTGTGAAGCTTGATGCTTGCACAAGCGTACCAACTGCTACCTTGACCCCACTACCGCAGAGGCACACCCCTGACTATTGACAACATAGAGGGGCCCATTCAAAGTAACCATCTCTCAGTTCTTGGCATTAAGCGTTGCCCCAGGCGTGTTCCAAGCCTCATGGAAGCCCGCCTTTAATATGAGAATTCACAGGGAGTCGTCCCTATTTTGATGACGTCTAATGTCATCAAATAAACTCTAACCAACTAGAGAGCAGAATAAGAGAAAGTCCTTAAGAAGATTTAGCAATGACCACAGGCCTTAAGGTAATGCTGAGAGAAATGTATTTTAGTCCACCAACAGATCGAGTTTCTGGGCTACCTAATAGATGAACAAGGGAATACATCCCCAGCTGAAAAAAAGATTAAAGGCAATTCAAAGACGGCGCACCTAGTACCTAGGAACAAAACTGACTTAACAAAGCATTCCGTAGGCTATAAATTTCTACAAATGGTTCCTGCCCCAAAAAGCAACCCACCCTGGCAGAACCCTTACACTGCGGGTTAGTAGATCAAAAAAATTATCTGGAAATGCGGGCCACCAGGAATCAAGCAGCTTTTCAAAATATCAAGTGATCTATTAACATCTAAACCGTTTGATCCAGTATAGCAACTACCACTGCCTGTTGGATGTCACCGCTGATGCATCACCTGTTGGAATCGGCGCCACCTGAGCCAGCAAGGCTACTAGATGGCAGAGAAGGCACCGGTCGCCTTCTATTCAAAAAGACTATCCAAATCGGAGAGTAAATTACATCCAGCTCGACGAAGAAGCCCTCGCAATCATTGCTAGAGTCAAAAGATTCCATGAAGTATCTTTACGGCGAACTATTTTCAATCATCCACTGACACAACCCCCTGTAGGCGATCCCTAGCAAGAAAACAAGCCAACCCTGAACATTCTGTCACTAGAATGATGAGGTAGTCTGATTCCTCACTGCCTAACACCTACAACGCTGATCACCGCCCACGAAGGACCATCACCCATAGCTGACGCTCTGAGCCGCTTTCGCTGCCCATCACAGAAGACTGGCCCGCGGCTCCGACCACGTGCTCCACAACTCCAACTCGAGGCCTGGCCGCAACCTACCACTAAACTGCAGGTACGTCATGAAACCACCATGAAAGACCCTTTGACAAGCTCGCATCCTGCAGATGGTGTAAGGTAAGGGCTGGCCAGAAGAGAACAAGAACTGAGACTTTTAAGTCCATTCGCACCTGACAGACTGAAACTGTCTATCGAGAAGGGCTGTATTATGTGCGGGTGAACAGGGTGTGTCACCAAACAAAACTCCCAGGAAGATTTTTGTGCAATGTTTGCACGAAGGGCATCTGGATAGTTAGAAGAAACCCCTGGCCAGGAGTTTTGTCATGTGGCCAGGGCTGCGACAAGGAACATTGCGAACGTTGGTGGCAAACATTCGAGACTGTCAAAAAATCGAGGCTACCCCCCCACAGGACACAGTTAGGGAATGGGAAACTCCCTGGGGCGCCATGTGTCTAGACATACATATTGATTTGCTGGCTGACAAAAGCAACACCTTTTAATAGTGTCAGAGTCTACTCAACTGGTTAGAAGGTCATACTCATAGGCTTCTACAACCACCGAGGCAGTGATTGAAACAGCTAGACCAAACTTTTGTCACCTCGCATGGACTGCCGATTATTGGTGTCGGACAATGGGCCCAGGTTGCTGCGTTGCGCATATCGAGGCAGTACTAGCTGCCCCAGGGCCATACCGACCATGCTTATAACTGTGCTGGGCCCATCTGGCTGCCAAACGGCAGGCAACGCATGCGGTCGGTACACAAAGGAGGCCATGTATAAAATGGACAAGGGGACGCAAAGAAAAGCTAAACCGATTATTAACCGCTACAGCATATTTAACCCCCCTAAAAGCAGCACAACCAGGACAAACAGCCCAGCAGAACTCTACTGATAGGAAATGCTTCTACCCATCGACAGACTGCACCCTACTTATACCTGGATAAACTCCCTGACTCCTCAGCAAATACCACGATATTAAATAGGCGACCTGGTCTATGCCAAAAACCTTACCGTTATGGCTTCCAGCCACAATCACCCAGATCACAGCGCCCCGGTCTTACCGACTACTCTCAGACGATGGAAGAGAATGGAAGCGCACTTCGACCAGCTTCGTTCTTGAACCTCGAAACGCAATAACACACCAGCCACCAAAAATAAATAACAACCAAAAAAACAACCGAGGAGGGGTAAATACAAAATAATAAAAAAGGGAGAGACGAACCTCCCCATAACAAGACTAACAACACACTAACACAAAGACTCTCAAAAATCAAAAAGAGCACTCACAGTTAGATGAAACCCCAAAAGAGCCGGGTTAGGAGTCTGGGAGCGAGGAGAACGAAGTGAGGCCTTCCTGGAAGGAGACAGCCAGGCCAGCTTGACCAACCCGGAGAAACCAGGAGGGAGCGGCGGAACCATCTCAACCGGCCCGAGAGACTCAGGGGAGAGCGGCAAGGCTGACTCACCCTTCCAGGAGGTTCCATGGAGAAGGCACAGAGAGACAGCGATCCCGTCCGAACCATTTGAAGAACATACCGAGACTGAGCTGCGCAAGTCAACCAGGACTTGAAAAAGCCCCACCTACCTGTGTGACATGACGCACGTTAGACTGAACCAAGGGGGGAGGGGTATTGTGTATGGAACTTGGTAGGCTCCAAGTTCCCTATTCTGATTGGCCGAAAAGGCCGTTCTTGGAATGGCCATTAGAGAACCAATCTGATTGGCCCGCCTACCGGCGGGAACACTTAAACTGGTGTCATTGGCCACAAGCCGCGAGCAAGCTGCTATAAAAAGGGCTGCCATGGCTTGGGCTCTTGTTCCGTTACCATTGCTTTACTGAGTTAAATAAAAGAGTTGCTGTTGGAACCCGGTCTCACACAATTTATTCCTGAACGGAACAATGACAAATACCAAATAAGTAATATGCTAATAGAATTGAATTTCTGTTCAAAATGTATTAAATAATGAAATTCTTCCGCACTAGACAATTCAGCCACCACTATTTGATTCACTTCATATTATACTGAGTAGAAGAAAAATATATTACAATCTGAAAATCACAATTAAATTTGTTATTTGCTCCTTCCTGTACTTTTCTCAAATCCTAGAAATAAGTTGAACTGCAATCTCCAAAATTCCAAGGCAACTTAGCCTAGATGGAAATTCTGGGCATTGTAGTCTCAAACATGTAAACACAGATCTTTGCCATACTTCAGTATTTATGTTTTTGTCGAGAAGATATTCCACATTTTGGATGGGCGGAGTTGAGATAAATAGTTCAATTACATAATGTTTAAAACACCTACAAGGCCAAACTGGAAAAACCCCAAGAGGGGTAGAAAAGGAGACAGCAAAATAAAAAGATTTTGAGTGAATGATGAAAATTTTCATTCCCCCGCCCCAATCTTGTAATATTGTCTGTTTTTCTCTTGTCTTTTTATAAATATGAATAACAAAAATGAACAATAAAGTAATATTTTAGTCTCAAATAAAATGTGACAGTAAATTAAATAAATGTAAAATGTATAACCATCATCAATTCATAGTTTGTAGTTATGCATTGGTAAAGAAATATTCATTTAGATAATGACTATAAAAAAAACTCTAAGGGACTGCATACTCTAAGGGACTGCACTTGATCTATATTAAACCATCATGGTTTCTTTTGAGTGTTTTTAAAATAGTCAAGCTTCGAATCCCCCAGATTAGGATTGCAAATGGCTTGTGTTCATTTTTTTTGTCTGTCACAAATGTACATCCATTTTTTTGCCTGATCAATTGATGCAGTAGCCTTATTGTGATTGTATAAAAAGAACATAAATTTGCACAAGGTCAATCACCTGAGTGATAATTTAACCCCTACCTAGCTTTAACACTAAAACCATATGGAGTGGGGGGGGGATGAGGTAGCCAAAATAAACAGATGTAATCAACTGGTGCTGAAATTCACGAGCAGACAAAACCTTTCCTGTGGGCAAATTTACAAGAGTCCTATACATCTTCAGTAAAATGCCTTATCTGGTACCTTCCAGATATGTTGGGATTAAAACACTCTAAATTTTTGTCCATACAGATTGAGAAATTAGTTATTTGATTTACCAACTAGTGTCAACTTTAATGTATGATCTTTTTAGTAATATATTTGTGAATGTTAACTGATTGAATTTACTGTAAATCATTTTAGTCATGTATGAAATAATGGAAAAAAGGGAAAGGTGTTTTCTTTCACAATTCCTTTCTTTGTCATTTTTGTCTGCTGTTACATATCATTTTACAGATCCATACAAGTCTCAAAAAGCCAATTTTTGTTAAGACTGTTAAAAAATTCAGTTCTGTCCCTACCTTCTCTGAAGTTCCAGTGCACTAAATAGAACTTAATCCCATGTTTTGAACTGCAACCAACTGTAATTGATGAAACACTTGAGAGGGTAGGACTTGTCAGCTGTTCTGATTTAAGAAAAAAGATTAACCTATTCATTTCTGAATTTTTTATTCTGCATTTAAAAAATAATTATTAAAGAAAAACTACATTTTGGCCCTTCATTTACATTTATAAAGGTCCCCCCCTCTTTAGTAAAAGAGGGAGTATATTTATAAAGGGAAAAGGGTCACATGTTGGCAAAAAAAATTATTTTAGCTTGAGTAATGTGTTTTATAGAACTATGAAATTCAATTTTCAAAGTTTTTGAACGTGAAAAAAATTATTTCCCACTTTCTCTCAAAAAGCCTTGGATTGATGCTTCTTCAGATACAACAGCATTTTTTGTATTTGTGTTTCATGGCAAAAATTATCATAGCCATTTCATACTGAGAAAATGCTCTCAATAGTTACCAACTGAACAATTTGCTTACTACAATTCTGAGGAAGTTCAGAATCTACAGATAAGCTACAGCAGGCTTTATACAGACAGTCCTTGGCGTATGACCATAACTGGGCCAAAATTTCCATTGCTGAGCAAGACAGTTGTTAAGTGCGTTTTGCCCTGTTTTACTTTTTTTGTAATAGTTGTTAAGCAAATCACTGTACTTGTTTTGTTAGTAACATAGTTGTAAAGTGAATCTGGCTTCCCTCTTGTCTTTGCTTGTCAGAAAGTCGCAAAAGATGAATGTACGTCCTTGGGACACTGCAACCGTCATAAATTTGAGCCAGTTGCCAAGCATCTGATCATGTGTCAGTTTGAAAATGGTCATAAATCACTTTTTTGGGTGCCATTGTAATGGTCATTAAATGAATGGCTATAAGGAAGGACTATCCGTTTTCTCTCTCTTTCTTTCCTTCTCTCAGGCTCACCGCATTAACTTGCTTGGACAGGTCCCTCCGGTGCAGCGGGCTCAATGGGGTGGACCTGCAGGGCTGGCACCTAGAACGCGGCAGTGACAGCATGTTTTAAAAGTCGAGCAAAGCCAGAGGACGGTAATTTTTGTTGCAAAGAATCACAAAAACTTCTGGGTTTTGCACAAGAAGGGACACACATGTCAATGCATTTCAGCAACATAAAATAAAGAGATACAAATAAAAAAAATCAACAAGAATCAGCAAAGCATCTCTGATTAGATTTTATTCACTACTAGAATCTAATCAGAGATGCTTTGCTGATTCTAGTCCAATGACCTGCTCCAGCATGGTTAGAAGGGTTAGAAGGGAGTGTGTGTGTATGTGTGTGTGCATGGCTGTCAAAACTCCAAAAACAAGTCAAGTATCTCTGGGGAGGCCAGTCATAAATTAGAACACTTGCTAAACAACCGGCCATTAAGTGAGGACCACTTGTTTGCCAGTCCCCTGGCCATGCCCACCTAGTCACATGACCATCAAACCACATCTACCTGGCCATGTGACCAGCGGGCCATGTCCAGCCAGCAAGCCACACCATCCAGTCACATGACCAACAAGCCATGCCCACCCACTCATGTGACCAGCAAGCTATACCCTCAAATTAGGCCACGCCCACAGAAATTTGAACCCCACCCCTGGGTGGGGGGCACCGAGGATGAGTTTGTAGCACCAAGGGGGCGATGGACTGAAAAAGTTTGGGAAGCACTAGTTTATATTATGCAAAGAAAACAATTTAGTTTGTGTTTTCATCACTGTGAGGGGAAATCTAATTTTTAAAGAGATATTGCAACCAAATAGGTACAGGATCTAAATTAAGATTAAAATGGGTTTTCAGTCTGCCAAATTGCTTTTAACTCTGTAATGTCTTTTTCTCATCTGCCTTTTTTTAAAACCAATTTCTTTAGGGTATTGGCAGTGGTACAAAAGAGAGAAAAATGTGTCTGGGCTAATGGGATTCTACTGTGTAATCAAAAGAAATCTAATTACTTTGAACATATGACAGAGCACATGCTGGGACTATGTTTCATGTGACCTAGAACAAAACTTCATAAATTATTTATAGAAATGTGACTAGCTTGCTGACAGGAAAACAGACTGTATTAAACAATAAAAATGCCTATTCATGCTGTCACAATATTAAAGCAGCAATTTTAAAGATATGTTTAAAGTGATTAACTTTGTAGAACAGTTTTCCCAATTTCTTGCCTTTTAGCTGAGTTTTACCAGGTAGACTAGACAAGAGACATGACCAAATAAGCTACTTCATTATTGTAAAGCTATTAATAATAGAATCCTGCAATTCTGAAAGTACAGTTCTCCTGCCAATACTCTGTATATTTACACATACAGAACTTTAGGAGCTGTGGTAGCAAAGTGGCTAGAATGCAGTATTTCAGCATTTCAAAGCAGGAGTTCGATTCTGACCAATTTAAGATTGACTTAATCCTCCATCGAGATTGGTAAAATGAGAATCCAGATTGTTGTGCACAATGTGCTGACCTTGTAAACTTTTTAGAGGGTGCTGCAAAGCAGCAGTCACCAACTGGTGGGTCGTGGTCCACTGGTGGGCAGTCGCAAAATTTGGTGGGATGCAGAAGAAAGCAATTAATCTGCGTTGTATGGGAAAACAAGGCTGCTCCGCCTACATGGCCACTGCAAAACTTACTTTGACTAAGACTGAGCAGCAGAGAGCCATGTGAGCTGGAACTTGAAGATAAGACCAACGGTGGGGGAGGTATATCCGTCCCGGGGTGGCTTGCTGACGATGGGAAAGAAAGGTGATTAAGAACTAACAGAGTGACTACACTGATACACAATTTAGTTTATTGTCATTGTACTTCGGACAACAAAATCAAACACATGATGCACATGATGCATCATTGCACATGATGACCATGACCATGAAAATAAATACAAACACACATCCTTCACACATTGAACTGGAAAACTCTGATACCACACCAATACTGCACTACACAAGAGTTCAAAAGAGCTACTGCCGTGGGATAGAAGCTGTTTTTCAGCCTACTTGTCCTTGTTTTTATTATTCTGTACTGTCTGCCAGACGGTAGTAGTTTAAAAAAAAAAAAGGGTATCAGTGTAGCCGTTCAGTTAGTTCATAATCGTCCTACCTGGAGAAGAAGGTGCTGAAGGAGAAGGCAGCAATAGTGGAGAAGTAAGCCAGGCANGGGGGGGGGGGGGGGGTAGAAGGAAGAGAGAGAGAGAGAGAGAGAAGGGAGCAATCCAACGCTGCTGCTAGAGAATTGAATTCACAGGGAGCTGTGAATGGCTTGACTGCTACAGAGTGATCTATATCAGGAAAATGTTAGATAGTACTCTGCATTCAAATGTTTGTAATGACTGGAATGAAAATGGAGTGGAAATGTTTTGATATTTTGTAGTAATTGCACTAACTTTAATAATTTTGTTACAATAAACATTTTATTATGATTAAAAAATTTTTGATTTTGTTATAATTATATACACATACGCACACATAATTAAATTTATAAAAGTTTATAAAAATTATATTAAATATATTGTCTTTTTAAAAAAAATCATATTAGTGGGCCTTGGGATTTAAAATTATAAGTTTGGTAGTCTCTGAGGTCCAAAAGGTTGGAGACTCCTGCTATAAAGCAATATTGGGGAGCGGTATATAAATCTAAATACTATTGCTATCTTCTGACCCTTTTGCTCCAACCACTATGCAATTTCAAGTTATGCTGTCTCTTATTTGACCCTTTCCAAGACAGCATCCCTTTGCTCATCTCCCAGGATCTTTCCCACATGCCATTAGTTTGAATTAGACAACAAGGCCTCTGAGCCCTCTCTACCAATTAACATATTGGAAATTGTAACTTAACAAGTCTCTTAGAGAAAATTGCTATAGAATATATAGAAAATCACTCCATAGTTTAGTTTCTATATCTGAAATACAGTATCTTAAAACATGTAGGATTAGCATGGAACATGCTTGATTGTCAAGGCAATTGATTGTGTTTGTTTGCAAGGGGCAACGGGGTTGATTGGTTGGTTGGTTGGTTGTCAAGGTTTGTCATTGGGTGCTTGCCGAAACCCACCTGTTGACATCCTAAAAATGTGGTCCTATGTTGCATATATATTCCTCATACTGTTCAGTTTGTAGTTCTGGTTAAGAGAGCAGTAAATGAAGGAAGGGAAAAAGAAAACAAACTTCTGGCTATCTACCTTTTTCTTCAGGCTGCTTGCCAAACTAGGCTCAAAAGCGAGGCAAAGCAAGGGAGAAGTCACAATCAGGAAATGCCCAGTGATACAGCTATTCATCTACCATTTCACACACTACAGCTATCTCCAGATAAGACAAACTGCTTTAGAGTACAAAACACACACAAGATTGTATAGGATAAGAACTCAACTAGCTTGAAGGCCTCCAGACTGAGGCAGGCTATTCTAAAATGTGACCTTCCTTGCCATATAACCTTTAAGGAACTTCTTCCTTGAAGCTGTGTTTACAAAAAAAACATGGAAATCATTGGGAACCATTAAGCTCCTCTTTATTCATTAGTTTTACTTAGTTGCTGCTCTCTTTTCAGTTAAATGCACAGGGTAATTAATTTGAAGAGCAATAGCAATACTGAGATACAGAATGTTTCAGTGAACACTTTTACTATAAATGGGAGTCTAATTGCCCCAGTGCCTTCACCCATAAAATGATTGTCAATAAAAGCAATTAGATGTGCCTTACAGAATGTGTTTTCTTTGTACTCCCAATGTATGCAATGTATCCCTCTAGTGCTCTATAACTCTTTTAGCTTGGAATATTAATTGACTCTTCTTATTGTGCTATCAGAATTCTACTTCCCTAGTCAGGTAATTAAACAGTAAAACACTAATAATTCCTCCCCAAGAAAGCACCAAAGGATTTCATTAGTTAATTTATGAATCATGACTATATATCCTTTGCAAAGGTATTTGAAGACTGCATTGTAGAATAAAAACAAAAAGCAAATGAATACAGATCAGTGAAAGATTTGCAGCAAAATGGTATGTCGTCTGTTTTTAGAAATGCAAAGAAATAATTTCATTGAATGGCTACTTTAAAGTAGGAATTCCGTTAAGTCTCTTCTTCTCTTCCTGAAGTTATGAATTCCTTCAAACTAATTTGTCAGATGCATACTTAAGAGTTTTACTAGCATCCCAAAGAAAAATGTTTATGAGTTAGTAAGATGTTTTTACTAAATGCTTCTATTTTGGATCCAGGGGAAAAAAATCTCAAAATTATAGTCCTGTAGTGGGCTATTTTATCTGTTACACCATGGGATACAGCTCCATTTGGTTTTGTTAGCTTTTGAAAGTTAAGTATAATATCCCATTTGCTATTCACATCCTTCCATTTAAAAGTAATCCTCCAGTATAAAAGTATTTTGTTTTTACTTTCCATTATAATCAATGCCAAATTTACTGCCAGTGCTACTTTCTTTAATACTACTAGTAGCAAGCAAAAAAATATAGCTAGAGGTCAAGTTTCATTTGAGAGCCAATTGTTATAGTGGCTAGGATATCAGATTAAAAACTGGGAGACTGTGAATTTTAATCCTCCCTAGGTACCAAGCCAGCTGAGTGACCTTGGACCAGTCAATTTTTGTCAACCCTAGGAAGGTTTGCAATAGCAAACCACTTCTGAAAATCCTTGCTAAGAAAACTGCAGAGACTTGCCCGGCAGTATCTGAGAACCGGACAGAGCTGAATGGAAGAAAAACAGGTTATTTTAAATACTGTTCAAAACAATGATATACAAACCACAGTATTCTTAATGTATATTATATTGTATTCATATTGCACTGTTTTGCTGAGAGCTTGAGATGGTATCCCTTAATTTTAATACCATAACAAAATATGGTAGTAAGCTAAGTGGGTTGAGTGAGATTGGCCATGAGTTAGCCAGTGGGCTTCGTAGAAATTTGCCTGCATTTTCTTGAGCAAAGCCAACACCCCAGCCACGATTCTGTAGTAGCCATAGTAGCAAACATTAAGTGTTCTGTAATTTCAAAGTGGAAAAAATGTGGAAAAAATATAACAGCATATAATAACTTTTCAGCTTTGCCCTATTTCTAGCAAGTCAAGGCATTCTATTTATACTGAAGGGAGTGACTATTTAGATATTCCCCAATCTTTTAGGATGCGAAGCATCTCAATAGCTCTGAACTTTCTCTTCATAGAAAATTCTAGTATACAAGCAGATGCATGCAAACATTATGAAAGACACCAGGACAGATTTGAACAGTAGTGATTTTATTTTTCTTCCTTTGCATTGAATAAAGGTGCCTTAACTAATCCCTTGAAAATTTATCATTTATACTCATATGTCTATATCATGAAGAATAGTAATAAGCCTGACTAATATTATATAATCTAGGCAGCACAAAAAAGGTTTTGCAAATCCAAAAAATCCACATTTACCAATTCCATTAAATTAAAATAAACCTACTAATAAATCTGGCAGATTACTAAAGCAACTGCACAGGCAGAAAATATAACACCTTGGATATTAGTAAGATTTATTACTAAATGTATATTCAGATTTTTAGAGTTCAAACAATAAGTACTGAGTAACTATTATTTCAACATGTTTGTTTTCAACTAAACATTTTCAAACTAAACATTTTCATTTTGGTATTAATAAATCAAGAGTATTCATTAGTAGAAATAAATCCAATAATTCTGAAGAATTGGTGGTGACCCATAAGGAAAATTAAATTCAGTCCAAGGATTTGGTCATAATACATCTGTAGAAAAATAAGTAAAAAGAGCATCTGAAGCATGTGCTACATATTAAGAAATTCCATGGGTGGAGGTCTTAATGGGACTTTTCCCAAAACAAATCTGATTGCTTCAAACTGTTTTAGCTCTTCTGTAGACAGTTGAAGCTGGGAAGTAAATAATTCTTCCGAAGAGCCAAATGTTGGAATTGCTGGGGATGTTCCTGTAATATTGCTTGCAGGAGAATGTGCTGATTCTCCAAAGAGCGTATATGTAGAACTGAAAGCAGGAGGCGCAGTTGCTTTTCTGAATACTGTAGCAGATGTGGTATCTGGTGAAAAATTTGCAGAAAAGGGTTTTCCAAATCCAGAAAATGTAGGTGCTCCAATTCCATCCGATGTTGTAGCCATATTAAATGAAGAATCTGGCATATTAAAGCCAACTGTAGAAGGAGCAGCTGAAAGAAGTACAGCATCTTGGACATCAGTAAGGCTTCCAGATGATACAGCAGCAGATTCAGGAGATTTGAAAGAAAAGGCTTGAACACTATTCCATGTATCTGTAGGAAAGCCTGCAGTTATAGCATACAGAAAAAGTTGTAAGAATAGTTGCAATATTAAGAATACTGCATTAAAGTGGAAACTAAGATAATCAAAATGAAGCATGTGGTAAAATAGATCAACCAAAGCAAATTCCTTACTTGATGTTCTAGAAGGCAGTGTCTCCTGTTGTTCAAACCCAAATGGAGGAGATTGGTGACTAGTCACATTCTTCAATTCCTTGAAAACAAACATAAGTTCTATATTTCACATTTTGTTTTATGGCTTCAGATTAAATATTTTGAAATGCATATACATACTGGTATTACTTAACAGTTGGGTGCTTAATGACTGTTCAAAGTTACGATGGACCCCAAAAGTTACAATTTAAACTTGACTTTATGACTGCAGCCCCTCCCTCTGTAGCCATGTGACCACTCTTTAGCTTCTTGGCAACCAGATCCTATTTATAATTAATTGCAGCTTCCAACTGTCATGTGACTGAAATTTTAAGTGTTTTGCTTGTTTCTCACAAAAACCATTCATTAGGGAGGGTTAACAACCATATGGTGACTGCCTTAATGACAATGATTTTTTGACTAAAACTCTGGGCTCAGTTGTGGTTACTAAGTGAGAATTATATTAAAATCAAATATTTTTATTATTTATTTTTTCCTACTTACATTGTTGTAAAATCTTATTTCATAATTATTTGCTTTAGCAGCAAGTTGCATTTTTTTCTGGTCTGTACTCCAGATAAACTTTCTGTTTCTGCTCCTTTATTTTCCAATTTGGCAATTACCATCAAAAAGAAAGCCTGATTCTTTTATAAATTTGCTGGCAGGGGAAAAGGAACTTTTTCTCAGAGACCTAGGTATGGAAACTCAGTAAGACTTCAGGTGTCTACCCCGGCTGAAGATAAGGCAACACTTCACCTTTGAGAACCTGGAAGTTAGTCCAATTTCTCACCCTCTAGAGCAACATTTATATGGAGGGAATATGATGTTCAAGCCTTAATCTACTAGTAAACCTTTGCCTAAGAGCCCAGAGAGGCCTATCTTATCTAAATAGCAATAGTTAAGTAAACTCAATCCCTCTTATCGCTGAAGCCTTCATCTGTTATTAGTTGGCTTAATGCCCCAAATTATTACTGGTTTGAAAATCAGCAACAAAAATATGAACATGTTTTTTTAAATAAATACTTTCCAGTTGTACTCACCATTGCAGTTTTAGTAGGAGCTACATTCTTCAATTCATGCAATCTACCTTTCCACTGACTAGCTAGTTGCTGGACTGAACTGACCTGAAAAAAGGAGGAAAAAATATTCACCACTGCTTCACATTTCAAATAATTTTCAGAAAAGTGCTTCAGCCTTCTATATTAAACAACATAGACACTTACATAAGCTTGTGTGCTATTGTTTACTTCACAGTTATAATACCCAAGACGTAACTCTTCTGGCAAAAAGTCAGAGAAACCTGTAAGGATAACAATTGAAGACCAGAAAGGGGAATATTTTACCCTCATAATGCAAGGCTAGTAACTTGCATTTACTTGCATAAAAATACATACAGATACAATTTGTGGTTAAGAAAGATTCACTGGCAAAATAATTCATTAGGCAAATAAAATAAGACATTCATTTTGTCTCTTAAGCCCCTAAAAAACCAAGTCAAAATTTTTGCCTCATCTTCCAGCAAGTGACCCATTCACAATACTTGCTGTCTTCTGGTGTTAATTTTTTTCCTCTAAAAAGTGTGGTCAATCAATTGCAAACTCTAGATCTGAGATGCCTACTTGAGATCTGGATATCACAGATATGATTGTCTCCTACGTCTGATCCCATATTAGAATAAAGGTGCCTTTTGTCCTGATTTTTAAATATATTTTAGTGACAGATCTCTATATTCACCAGACAATAGTAATTTTAAGGAAAATAAACTATTGACTTTCAATTTTCTCCTGTGAATAGCTCCCAAGTTATCTAGCCTTCAATGAAGCATAAGAGTTTAGCAACAAAATGTGTGTGTGCGTGCATGTTTGTGTGGGCACTGTCCAGAAATAAGAGACATTTGCAAAGGAGAATTAGGAGATATGGAGATGTAGATCTTTTAGATTTGAAATATTCTCCATTGCAAACAGAACTGTTCTGTCCCAAATTATACATATAAGGCCTTTTAAAAGGATTCCTTGGTCAAGGAATTTTGTCTGGCAGAGTCCAGGAGAAGACCTATTTCTACTGTGGCTCTTGCCATCTGGAACAGGGGTGTCCAATCTTGGCAACTTTAAGACTTGTGGACTTCAAATCCAAGAGTTCTTCAGCCAGCAAAGATCCATCCCCCACTCTCTCAGCCTTCCAACAAGACCTTAAAACCTGGATGAATAGCCTGGGGCCTGGAGGTGGGTATTCCTTTCTGAAGTGGTTACTGGATTAAATTCTTTTTAATCCATTCCAATGTATATTTCTGCCATCTTAGCTAATTCTTAATTTAATGTTATACTTACTGTTTTAATATTTTATAATACTGTTTTATTATATTGTAAGCCACCCAGAGTTGCCTTATTGCAAGATGGGCAACAAATAAATTGAATAAAAAAGTAAATAAAAATAAGAACTTGTTTTTCATAGTGCCTTAGTTACACAGATATGTGCAATGCCTCATCCAATGAGACCTGACAATAGAGTAATTTGTACCTGAAATATTAGGTTCCTCTTTCATTGGTGAATAGGAGGAAAACATCCATTGTCCAGAAGATTCCCAAATCTCCATGTCTTTCATTATTATTTCACTGAATAAATGATAATGGAAAGTTGTAACCCATACTAAACTGATGTAAAATAAAACCAAGCTAATCTTAAGGGTTCATTGTTTTTAAAAATGGAGACAAATCAAGACTTATTGAGCATAGTAAAAAGCATAGTTCATTTTATGATTTAATCACAATTCTTTTTCTTGCCCAATGCAAAAACAATAAGACTTGATCCAAAATTAGACAACTAAGTAAGTTGTGATGGGAATGCTGCTCTACTATCAAGAGACCCTTCCAGCAGGATAGTGCCTTTGTCTCAAGGATCTCTAGGTATACCTATAAAATGTCTACAAGTCAGTTTGCATATTCTGTATACAATTATAATATTCAATTCAATGAACTGTATAAACAACCATAGCAAAGAACTGAAGTTTAGGATTATTATTTTTAACTGCATATTTAAATCTCATAGTAATTAAAGGAAAAATGCCAAGTACCTAAGTTTTTCTTCTTCAGGTTTATTATCGTTATTCACATGTTCGCTTGAATCTAATGCAGCAAATCTATTCTGAGAAAAATTTGAGGATATGGGGTCTTTGTTGCTTTTCCACTTAGAAGATTTTGAGTAATTAGATGCCTGCATGTTAAGAGAATAATGTTGCTGTCCAGCCCCTGCTCCTCTTCTGATAGAGTCTGAATGAAAGAGAACATAATGTATCACACATCTTCTTTGCAGTAAAAAATAATTTGATCTATATCACAGAATTAAGTAACAGAAATGGGCCTAAGAAAGATTTGACAGGGTACAAATCCAAAATCTATAGAAAATAACTCAAATGCAGATCCCTAGACAACAAAAGCATCCATAATATTACAAGCTTTGTTCTCTAACATACTTATTTTACAGTGTAAATTTAAGATATTTCTATCCACCAGATTACTTCAGAACTGTGACAATCTTTATTCCTGTCATGTGTCCCTTCTGGTGACTGTATCTCTTTAAGGAGGTGTGTCAGTCTCCTACCCTGGTCTCATCTTGCCTCTTTCACATTCCAGCCTATCTGACCTTTTGCTTTTCTCATGTTAATTTGGTGTAAATTCTGATAAGAGATCTAATTTCTGCAGCTAGGATTCCTGCAAAGTCTGGCCTGTGAGAGGCAAACTCCTTTCTTCCTTTAAAGCCCCTTTCTAGCCAACACTTTTTTTAAATGTTGTGTTTATTTAACTCCTTTAGTTTAAGCCACCTCTATATGTATGGTTAGATATCCCACCTTTTGGGTATCCCAATCATATGTATAAGAGCGTCCATGACTAAGGTTTATCAAGTCAGGGGGTGCCAAAATTTAAGAACCAACACACACCACTCAAAGACTAGTAATCACTATTTCACTCTTTCCCTCTTTTACTCCACCTCCACCAAATACTACTTATAAGTCATATTGATAAAGAACAGTATTTGTATCTGCTTAGTAGCTGCTTTAGGTACACACATACCTCCCCAAACCATACACAGCTGCCTCTCTGCTCAGTTTTTATAACAATTGCTATATCCAGCATAATGAGAGGCCTTAAAGAAACAGGATGATAGTAGCACAGATGCTGGTCAATTTGTAGGCAGTCTGTCCTCATACCTATGCTAGACTTTAAAATTCTGAGAATTTGCAAAAACCACAATGAGCCAGTGAATGGCTGACAAAGAGAAAGTGTGTATAAACTATCATTTATGCTAAGTGGAAACAAACATTCTTTTGTTTAATTTCTATGGCTGTCCAAAAGCCCAACAAACTTTAATAGCATCTCAGCATTTTTGGAACCAGGTGATTTTTCTCAATTGTAATTAATTACACTTTGTTCTGGCAGCTCCCCTCCCACTTGTGAGTGTATGACTTTGTAACTTGTAATCTTATAATCCATATTGACTTTCCTAGTCTTTCCTTGATTGCTTATTGTACCCTATGACTATCATTAAGTGTTGTACCTTATGATTCTTAAGGATTGTATCTTTTCTTTTATGTATACTGAGAGCATTTGCACCAAGACAAATTCCTTGTGTGTCCAATCACACTTGGCCTATAAAGAATTCTATTCTATCCCACTGAAATCCATAAATTTATCAGTATATAATTTATGAGTAGAATAACAACTTCAAGCACATTGAATGAATAGTAAAAAAGTGACAAACTGTCCTCTTTTAGGGAGGACTGTCCTCCTTTTGAGAGAGTGTGCTGAATGCAAGAGTGCCCCACGTGTAAGTGGCTTTTTTTTTCTTCAATTTGTGTTCTTTTCATTGTAAAAAAGTTGGTCACCTTAATTGTAACTACTACAGAATGAGGCTGCATTGGCCATTAACCTTGCTTTTGTAAGGAACCTTGTTTTAATCTTATTTATTGGATTTCAANTGTAACTACTACAGAATGAGGCTGCATTGGCCATTAACCTTGCTTTTGTAAGGAACCTTGTTTTAATCTTATTTATTGGATTTCAATATTGTTGAAGACCGTTTTAACTTTGTTCACTGCTACACAAATTGTTCTTTCACAAGGAGAGCGGTAAATAAATAAGACTAAGCGTCCTAATTAAAAAAAACAACAAACATTTGGCCATGTTTGATTTCAACCCATCACTGTCAAAGAAGCTGGGGTGGTTGAAGAACAAAATACAAGCAAACTAGTTTAAAAACATTCTGGAAGCCTAGGAGGCTGGGGCGGATCTTCCTCTCCCGAGTGAATCCATTTGGCAGAGCCACGTTCCCACCCCCACCCCCCAACCGGGAAGAAAGTCAAGAAACTACAAGCGGCAACCCTGAAGCGGCTAACGGGGCACCCAAATCCCCTCCGTACCTGAGTTTTGGCCAAAGGCCTGGCTGCCTCTGCCACCTCGTGGATGTTCATACCAGCATCTATCACCGAAACGGCAGTTGCCCTGTAAATAGTAAGAGCAAACCCAACCAGAATTGTGAGCCATGAGAAACAACGCCTCAACGCCACAAATACAACCTTCTCACTTTGCCTCCACGACCGTATCAGCTCCGCAAAATTTTCCCTAGGGCTACGCAGTATTTATAGTACGACTGGGGCGTGCCTGGGCAGGCACAATTGGGGCGTCTAATGATGACGTAAAGACGACAGTTCATCCTTGGCGGAAGTAAATGCATTGGCAAATTGCCCTCCAACATCTTAAAAAGTAATTGTCTTTTTTAAATTTGATTTCTCATTACGGTTAATTAAAAAAAAAAAAAAAANCAATGTGTCTCTGAAGGCGACATTCAGCAAATATAAGTACAGCAGGAAGTCTCCCTATGGTGCTGCTAATACCTATTCCACTTCATTTTATATTTTGATGAAATTAAAAGGATTGAGAAATGGAGAAGAAAGACCTATCTTTTACACAACATGCTCAATCATAAACTGGCCAAACTTTTTAAATGTGGTGTGTTGAGCAAGCCTAGCAACTAAACTCATGGTAGCTGTTTACAAGGTTTATGATATACCTGTAGAAATAGTTGAATATATTTAATTGAATTTGGAAGTTACAATTAAAGGAAGAACAATGAATTGTACTGAATGTTGGAGGCAACAAAATGTTTTTGTTCTTGTAGAAACATTGTAAGTCTGAAGTCTGAATCTTGGATTGATTTGTGTTCATTCTTCTTTTGAGTGACAAAATTGAAAAACATCCATTTTACTCCATGTGGTCATATTTTAATGGTTTTTTAATTGAGTTGTTTCACATAAATAAATGTTCCCCTTTTTGTTACTGTTTATTATTTCAAATTTTAAAGTTTGCACTACTAGTTTCTTTTTCTTACCAAAGCAAGGACATTTAAAAAGTAGTTCAATCTGAAACGAAGTCATGCTAATGTTTCAATATTTTATTACCTTTATAACATATGTCCCCATTTATCTTCCCTGGGTGCTCCAAATGATAAATGCTAGTAGCACAGTAGTAGATAGGTAATAGTGGATTTTGGCAGCTAAGTTTTTCTGTAAAATGTATATTTCATCACAATTGAAACACGAGGGGCTTAATTTTCAAAACGTAGACACTGTTAAATTATAATTATGTCCCAATAGACCCATTCCTCCTCTATTTTCTCCACAACCTGTGTGATGGATTGGGTTGAGAGAAAGTAACTGGCCCAAAGTCATCTGGCCAGCTTTAAACTAAGGCTAGATTTGAAATTTGAACTGACAGGCTCCTGCTTTTCAGCTGGTGCCTTAACCACTTGACTAATTAGCTCTTCCATGCCACTTTTATTTTCAGGGATGCTTTTAGATCCAAATAAAAATACTAGCCAATTATAGTTCTATTAAGCCCCTCATTTTGAACTTTAAAGCAAGATAGTGACAGAGCTTCATTTATGTGGAAAATAGTTGTGGAAGATGGTGCTATGGGAAGCCCCCCCCCCCAAAAAAAGAATGAAATATTTTGGGAAATATTAAAAAGGTAGAATAGAATATTTCCCTAAAGGAGAAATGGGAAAAAAATCCTCAAGGGAGGTAGAAATCAGCTGAGTTTCCTGCCCAGTCAGAAACTAAGGAGGCCAGTTTATAGAAATACAGATTTGGTAATCCATTCAGAAAGTCTGGGTCAGGCAGAAACTTCAGATAAGCAACACAAGCCAAATGTTAGTTTGTGTGTCTCATACACACAATGGGACAAAATTAGCTCACACAGACACCTAGGGTTTGCATTTCTCCTTTTGCCTATAGAGCCAATAACGATCTATACATGACCCCATAGGAATCCTAAAGGTATAAAACCTACTCATTCTAAACTCCATTTTGTCAGCTATCCCAGAATCATGTAGTTAGTGGTTCTGCTTCCTTTATTCCCAATCAGTCTCCAGGTTCCATTTTATTTCTAGTAGCTTTCTCCCACCTTGGAACTGGACCTAGATATTTCTTACAAAGGTACTTTATGGTTTGTAGGGTAGGGATTGATATTCACCATTTTTCATTTAGTGTTTTGTCAGGGATATTGTTTGTGGTTGTTGCTTCAACTCTTTGATTATCAATCTGTATTCTGTAAAATTGATACAGTACTATGCTGTGAATTTTGAAATCAAATATTAAAATAATTTGGCATAGGTTATATCTGAATGTATGGTTTGTGAAGAAGGTTTGTCAAAATAGTAGAGTAAGTGGTTTGTCAAAATAGTAGAGTAAGTGGTTTGTCAAAATAGTAGAGTAAGCCTCACCCCCATTGTGTTTTTTAGTCAAGTTATTTTGCCTTTTAGGAAAATGTTTTGGGACTGGCCATGTCCTTCAGGCACATATTTTGGTGCAGGAATCTAATACTGTGTGGATTTACTCATCATGCTAAGCCATAATGTAATCTGCTTTGTTTTGGCTTAGCATATTTATGAACTTAATGATGTGAAACCCAAGTGTGTGGTATATGTGAGATTGTTTTACTTTCATAAAGTATGGCAGGTAGGTACTTTATGAAAGTAAAATGTAAGATTGTTTTATTTTCCTAGTATGGAAGATAGCTCTCAAATGGTGGGATTCAAATTTTTGTACTATGGGTTCTGTGGGCGTGGCTTGGTGGGCGTGGCAGGGGAAGAATACTGTAAAATCCCCAGTCAGAGGTGGGATTTACCAGTTCTCCGAACTACTCAAAATTTCTGCTACTGGTTCTTCAGAACTGGTCAGAACCTGCTGAGTACCACCTCTGTAGGTCTCCAAGATCAAGGATCAGATGCAGGATATAAAGAGATTCCTACATCATAATCTTGCCAAAATAATCTCCATAGTGCATTCTGCATGTTGATTCAAAAATTACGTCAGTGATATAGATATTGGAATCTGCTCATCTCACAAACTGGTTCTCAGTACCTTTAGAAAAAGCTCTAGCCAAAACAATGGCTTCAACTATTAACATATCTGTCAAGTCTTGTACTATTTAACAATCTTCTATGTGTATGGGACACAGTTAAGAAAAGTACAGGATTTTAAGGAATAGTACATATGTTTTTTAACTTCACTTTATTGCCTGACTCCAGAGCGATTTCTGGATGGCTCATAGTACAACAAACAAAGAAGCAAAACAAAGCAAACAATAAAAACAGAGCCAGATTAGAAAAGAAAAAAGAATAATATGGTGAATCCATCAGGCCATAGCACCAACATCTGGTGGAAAGGGAACATTTCAGCCACCTTTGGTTAAGGCCAGACGAAACAGCCACATCTTTAAAGCTCTCTAAAATACCATTGGGATATTATTTAATGGATAAAGGTTGCTTGGACCATTGATATGACAAACAGTAAATAAAAACAACACATTTTTAGGAACAAATATTTAATAAACTGACCACAAAAGCCTCATTGAGGTATTTATTTCACTTTCAAAATTCTGATACATAACAAAATTATTCAATATACAAGATTTTTTAATAGATGCCCAGGACACAAAAACTTATCAAGAAAACTTTTTACACTGTTCATTGTTCATAAACAATGAACATTACAATGAATGAACATTCACAATGAAACAAATCTATCACATTCTTCCCAGACAAATAACATGGAGAAATGTAAACCTATGGAAAACAATACAGCTTGCATTAGTTTACATTGTTTTTATGAAATTGTACCTGTTTCATAAAAGAAATAAAGGAACAATTAAGTTCTCTATTATATCTATTAATATTTTTTTAATTTTTGGACAATCTGTTAATTGGAAAAATGCTCCTCAATTTGCTTAATAATTTATTTTTAAACCCAACTTAAAATAATTAAATCCAATTAAAAATTAAATCCAACTTAAAAGTGATGTTAGAAAATTAAATTTGTATCCCTCTTTGCAAGCGTACAGAGCTGTTTAAGTACTGTTCAGATTTTCATGACAAAAAGCCAATTCTAAGAAGACACACAAATATATACCTTGATCAATATACCTTTCAATCTAAAAGCACTTTCAGTCCCTTTTAACTGCAAAAATATATTGAAAAAAATTAGGAAAGCAATGTATGCTTTTATCCCAAAAAGTTGTATACATGTTATCATTCAACTTTCTCATATGCAAGTTCATAAATGAGTACTTTTAAAGTACATAAACATTATAGTTTTGAAACCTTATTGCAGTCTTATTATTTGAGATGTAAGAAATGACTATGAATTTTTATAAATAGCTTGAAGAAAGAAAATCATATCAAAACAATGCAGATTTTAAGTACTGTAGCATAGATTTCAATTCATAAAAAACAAAAATAAAATGGATTGAAGTTCAGGACAAAACTTTAAAAACAGAATTTGAAAAACATTTATAAAATTTTCCACTGTAGTATCCTATCTACAGGTGAGCTGTAAGCCATAATCTCAGTTATGAAAAATCATGGCTTAAACTATCTTGTTTTGCGTGTAATGAGTCTATCTTATATTAGTCTTACCTTTTACTGAAATAAATGAATTTTTGCACAATATTCTAATTTTTTTGAGTTTCACCTGTACATCCACTTGCAAATAAAATAAATTTACCATATTATCTTGTTTATACTTGTAATATTTCAGAAAGTAGATGCACTTACCAAAATCAGCTCCTAGATGCATGTTTGAAAGAATATAATGGAAATACACTCGAACGAATAAAGCTTTGTACAGATAGAATTAAGAATGTCTGTTCAAGAAATTATTTACCTCTTCCTTGATACCACTTTGGTTATGTGATACAAGCATTTAAAGAGATAGAATGCTCATGTACAATAACAGTACTCTGTTGTTGCACTAAGTACAGAGAGAAGATTAATAGTACTGGAATTAACTTAACTATTTCAATTGTTGGAAACAAAATTACAGAACTTGAATTCTGTAATGAGGTGGCACCCTGAACACTAGTTAGAGCAACATATCGCTTAATATTTTGTTTTGGGAGTTTCCTACTTGAAGAATGCCAGTGCTTTTAATGAAAAATGAAGATTAATGAAGAGGTTATTCTTGAAATAATTTGCAATGCATATTAGACAATTGGATTTTTTTGAAAAATTTTATATGGTTGGGCATCTTGAGAAATTTTCATTTTCCTTCACTCCTCATTTGGAGAAATTGAAATAATTCCAACGCATAGAAAGGGCCCTAAAGGACAGTAGTCAAACGAGAAAACTCAAATTATAAGAACAGTTGAAATAATAATGAAATCCACATTCCAATTTCCCCCATATTATGTACTGGCAAGACACAAAGGTTGAACAAAACAAATAGCAATTTCTTTCAGGAGTACTTTTTGATAATACTAAAGTGTTTAAATTTCTAATGTCTCCTCATTTGCTCCACAAGTATCCACTACACAAATTAAACAGCTGGTCACTGGAAAAGCACGAACCTTAGAGTTTGCTGTCCATTTGTCAATTTCAGTGTTATATTCAAGGATGTGCCCCAAGCGACCCACACCCTGAAATCCAGCTAGAACATAAATTGTGGAACCCACAGCAGCACACTTTACTGTTACACCTTTCCATGACATTGGGGAAACCATCTTCCATTCATTCAGTTTAATGTCATAGTATTCCACGCTGTCTAAGCCACCTTTATAAGGAAGAAAATAATTATTAAGCTAATATAACTTTGTCATTATCATTTTAGGATTAAAAAATTTTCCTCAAGAAATTTAAAATATTGTACCAATATAATAAATTAGAAGTTAATTGAATGGTTTAAAGACACATTTACATCTACTACAGAAATAGGTAAAAATATATAAGTCCTACAGAAGAAAAGTAACTTTCAAATTATATGATATAAGTATTTAATATCCTGAATTCAGAGTTTGATAAAACTTATAAGACATGAGAGTATATAACCTTAAAACCTTAAATGTTTAATATTGTACAGGAACCATATTTAAAAATTCTATTTAAAATTAAGAAAAAATAATATTGATAGTTTTATTCCTGAGCTATGCTTCATCATGAATACAAAACTTCCATAAGTAGTGAGGATGTAATAAAATTGAATCATAAAGCCACAAAATTAATTGAAGTTGTAGTATCTACCTAAATTGTACTAACTTAGCTTGTTAACTAAGTTCCACAAATTTTATCATTCTTACTTCCAGATAAATACGTATAGAACTAAAACATAAAATTTACAGAATATATTGGGAATATAAAGTTACATTCAGAAAATGAGTACCACAAGACCTGCAAATTAATGAACATGTATTATATTTATATAAGAAAGGTTAGAAATGTTAAAATTAAAACTATATTTTGTTAATTTATTAGGAATATTATCAGAATATGGCTACAGATATTTATAAGGAAATAGTTTAATCACTGCTGTGTACCTAGCATCTGTGTTTTATTTATATGACATTTTAACCTATCATTAATATGAAAAACTCCTGGATAAAGAGCATTTAATAATTCCTGTTTATGGAAAATCAGGATGAGCTTAGTTTTAGGGAAGTACTTTCTGTTGCATTTAAGCCTTCTGGTGCTGAACAATGTTTTACCATTTATATCAATCTACTTGAAATACTGTGATAGCTATTTAAAGCCTATACTGCAAGCATTGAGAAGGTTGATGTCTTTATCTTTCAGAAAGCAGAACTTGGGGTTTTATTTATTTTAATACTGCAACAGTCCATAGAGCCCCATGACAGTTAGGTAGAATAAATTATTAATACATACCTAAGCTATTTTGCCCCCCTACAGCAAATATTTTATCTTTCACAACTACCAAACCATGGTTCTTTCGAGCTTCAAGCATTGGACATAGCTCAGTCCACCTGCAAATATTTAAAATGCACAATTTCAACCATATTTTTCTTTACATTAAATATGATCAAGACTTAATGAGAAATGTTATAATTAGCTGTTAGTTCTCTTATTTCAGTAAAGCCTGGCAGATGGAGTGTGGTTCTTGGGTGGCTCTTTTACATTTTCCTCCCCAAATAAGAAAGTAGTTTCAATGTTTTGAAGGGCGAGCTGTATAACTTAGAAATCAAACTTTTCTACCATTTCACAATGTGAAGAAACCTATTCCTGATACACAGGGAAGAAACCTATTCCTTTTGACAGGGAATAAAGTCAATACTTACGTTTCTTTTGCTGGATCATAAACTTCGCAGGAGCTCAAGACTCTTCCAGAAACATTGTTCCCTAAACTTCCTCCGCACACATAGATAAGGCCATTTGCTTCTACCATCCCATGACTGCATCGCTGAGTTAGCATACTGGGCTTTGTGTGCCAACTTTCTGTTCTTGTATCATAGCATTCAAATAAATATAAAGCAGAATTTCCTTTAAACAAAAAATACAGTCACTTAGACAATCTGAGACCACCTGCTTGTTAAGGTAATGTTCTTAGTAGGCAAATAACATAGACAATAAACTCTCAGTAGTGGCCCAGATTTTGACACACCATTTTCAGGGAAATGCTAACTTGGATCTCCTTCTCAATTTTTCAACACCAAATCAGATTATTTGTATGGAGGACAACATCTGATTAATGAAAGAAAAAAAGCACTGTTTTTATTGCAAATCTCAATAGAGGCACAGGGAAAACAAAGGAGAAAATGTTTGTGTGTCCCCCTTTAATGTGAATAAAATCTAAGAATATTTTTGCCATGCTAGCAGAGAGGAAACTTGAAATATGCATGCTCTCCCTTTAGTGACTCAAGGGACCTAAAAAATGGCTCTCCGTTGGAAAGGCCAGTGAAAAAATGGCTGTAATTACATGTTGCTCCTAAAGCAAAAGGCCAGGAAAGAGGAAAAACAGATTATTTGACAGCCACTAACATAATGCTACTGTTATATGGCTAATATAATATGGTTGTACTGGATATGTGTCTTGTGACAGATACAGGCTTTTTTATTATCATGAGTAATGAGAAAAGAATTTAAATCCAAAGAATGTTTTTGTATTTGGATAGATAAAACATCTACAAGGAACACTTCTAAAAATTTCTAAAAATACAATCAAGAAAATTATCAAAAAGCTTTGTAAAAAAAGAGCTGCATTTTATATGTTTATCAACACATTAATAAAACCAATGACAGTCTTATTCAAGTCCAAATGAGGTAAGGCTCAATGCTCTAAGTGAAAATTATTTCCATACAAATATGTATGTATGTGTGAAAAAGTCCTGCCTACTTTACGGTTTATGACATTTTTTGGATAGGCCATTGATTTTATGATATTTTATGCGAATGACTATGCAAATATTTAAATAAATATTAGTAATTTTTAAGTGAAAAACAAACTGTTTGCAATTTGGTGGTGTTTGGATAGGGATTGTGAATTTTCTTGCATGCTTACAATGACTATGAAAACAGATTAACTGATGCATACCTAGTGGCATATGTGTTGCAATTACTAACGATGCTAGTGTTTTGTTAACATTTTTATTGTTTGTGGTCCTGAAAAGTTTCTCATATGAAATTGGCCAGCCTTTATTGCTTATTACCAGGTGGCATCGCTTCGGCATAGAGTGTATGGTATGCCAAATGGACCAGTGAACAGTGGGTCAAGGTCATCTTCAGTGACTAGAGCAATTTCTAATTGACTGGGAATCAGTGCAATAAGTATGTCAGAAGATTTCCAGCTGAAGAATTTAGGCCATACTGCCTGAATCTATCTGTGAAGTATCCATTGGACGTGATGATCAGGGGCTGTATCACTGCTTCTGGAATTGGTCGGATACAAATCGTGCAGGGAATCATGAATTCCAAACAGTATGTTGAAGCGTGGAAAAGACTATGCTTCCTTCAGCTCAGCAACTTGTAGGGAAGGACCTTTTTTACTTTCAGGATGACAACGTTCCTTATCATCGAGCCAAGTCCATCCAGCAGTGGATAAAGAAGCATGGTGTTCAACCCCTGGATTGGCCAGCTCAGAGCCCAGTTTTGAACCCAATTGAGAACTTGTGGGCCAAGATTGGTTATGAAATAAGCAAGAAGCATCCAAAGACCAAGCAGGAGCTGACTGAATCCATTATTGCAGCCTGGCACCATGTCACCAAAGATCACATGCAAAGGTTTATACAGTTTATGTTGAAGCGTGGCCGCCTGGTGATAAGCAATAAAGGCTGGTCAATTTCATATTTGTAACCATGTTTGGTTACCTAAATGGTCCTTTTCAGGACCACAAACAACAAAAACATTAACAAAACACAAGCATCGGCCTTAGTTATTGCAACACATATACCACCGTGTATGCATCAGTTAATCTGTTTTCATAGTCATTGTAAGCATGCAAGAAAATTTACAATCCCCATCCAAACACCACCAAATTGCAAAAAGTTTATGCTTTTCACTTAAAAACCACCAGTATTTATTTAAATATAACAATATTTGCATAGTAGTTAGCACAAAATATCATAATATCAATAGTCTATCCAAAAAAAGTCATAGACCATAAAGCGTGCAGGACTTTTTCACACAAATGTATGTATGTATGTATGCATGCATGCATGTATGTATGTATGTATGTATGTATGTATGTATGTATGTATAGAAAATAATTCAAGTTGTAAAACCTTCCATTCTATTAGGGGAAATATAGTTTAACTAATGCATTAATTAAGAACTATTACTGTGCTATCATGTGGATTCAAAATTGGCATAATAGTGTTTACTATAACCTAGTTCTTTTAAAATAAATATTTTGCAACAATACAGTACCAAATGTAGCATTTAATGTTCTCACAGCCATGTCCATAAATGTGTCTTACCTACTTCTGAACCGCCAGATGTGTAAATTTTACCCTCTGCTGCACATGCTGCAAGGCTATCACGAGGAGTTGGAGGACCCAGTTTGGAGTACCAGCTGTCTTTAACCACATTGTAGCAATCCATTCGTTTTATGGGGAAAAGCTGGGAACCACCCAAAATATAAACTACATTATCCCAGAAAACAGAAGCTGCATCCCTCCGCTTTTCAAAGGGACATCGGATGTCTGTCCAGCTGTAATCCTGCATAAAAATAAATAAAAGTGTTACAGAATATTTTCAGCCATGTCCTTCTTCCTAAAAAAAGTCTTCAGTTTTAGAATCATTAATATATTTTTTTTATTCCGTTTTTTGTCAAGGGTTTGAGAATAACTTTAATAACATTTGTATTATCCTCAGAACATGGTATATTAAAGTGAGAAACCACAAAGGAGCCTGGAATTTTGCTTGTAAGTCAACTACAGTTGTTGTGGGTGATCATGTGAAGTCATCTGATTTTACGACTGCTTTTATTATGGCTATAAAATGAAACATGGATGTTAATAAATCGTGTGAACTATGTCAGACCCATGTCCCTGACAGTAATGTTATATATTTAAAAAGTGTTAAATTGCTGGAGCAACCTCAAAATAGAGGTGCACTCTAGAAATTTTCATCTTCCAATGTATCATTCTTTAGGACCCTGTTTTTCCTATTTTAGGAAAAACAAAATGTGGCTTTTTGTGTGTGACATATCAAACATGTAAAAAAAAGAGATATTATTTTAAGATATCTTAAAATATAATATAAAATATCATATTTTATAATATAATATATATATAATTTATAATATTATATAATATATAATATATATAAAAAGATATTATTAAAAAAAGAGATATATTAACAGCAAACACCTGCAATTTAAGTACACCCCTCAGCTTTTCGCTCTTTGTGTATAAACTAGGTTCTGCTTGAAATAAAAATAAAATAACCAAACATAGACCAAATTGCAGGCGTATAAGATTACGTATTAAGTAAAGATATACTTTTATATAGTACATCTAATCCATACAAACAATGGAAGATCAGAATTACCTTTGGATTGAAGTATCGACATGACTGGGGCTGTGATCCTCCAAACAAGGCAATACGATATTCATGCTTTTTCCTTCTTGGACGAGTCCCATCCACCAATTCTTCTCTGTCTTCTGGAGAAAGGAGATGGTATCTCATTCCACCTAAAGAAAAAAAACTGATTTTGGGCAGTTTTTTTATTTGCAACATAAGGCGGCATAATAAGTATGTACACTTTTGTAGAACGGGTTATCAAGTAAAAGAGGGCATCAGTTTCTTCCTTTTGTGAAGCACTTATTTCCTCACCCTTGCATGTTCACACATATAATTAAACAGCAATTTTAATTTATGAAGACCTCAGAAAGCAAGGCTATAACTGTTTTTCTTTCTTTCCAGTCATTCTGCTAAAGCTGAAGTTTCACCACTATCCAATTACTACTATTTTGAGAGCACCAAAGTACCAGACCATCTTGTCTTGAAAGGAAAGGAGGGGTACTCACTGAATTACAGGATATTGCCAAACACATGGATCTAACTCTTGTACTTGGACATTCTATGGAGAGAATTTCACAAGCAAAACACTCATTACAAAAAAGAAATTCTAAGGATTAAGGCAGTATTTTGGATTGCCTAATCCCAAATAGTTAAAGAAGATAATCTCAAATTGTACCTAAAAATAAACTGAAAGACAGTGAGGAACTTTAACACTGCTGAGATACCTTTACCATAGTGAATCAACAATATAGCTTTTTTATCTAAACCTGCTGGCTCCTGAAAGATTTAAAGGCAAATCAACGTATAATTCATTGAATTTGTCTAATCTGTATTGAACAAAACTATAACTAAATCATTTCAATTGCACAATTGGCATTTAAAATGTGTAACATGCTTTGTGCAGATAGCCCTGAACAAAACAGCAAGCTCCATTAAGTAGAATGTCAAAGGAACTATCAAAAACATCACAGCAATGACTGTTACTTGTTTTATGATTAGAATTTATCAGTGTACCCCAAATCATCCTTGTCCAAGCAGGTGTGGAACTTCTTAAAAAAGATGTTTGGAATGCAAAGAGAGTATGGCCTGTGAAATAACATTTCCCTGAAAGAAGGACTGAAGTTTGAGAACATTTTTCTTGGAAGGATAGAGTAGAATGTAAAAGACATTTGGTTTCTTGCCCACTCACTCCCAAAGGATAAAATTAGCTCTTTTCAAGGGGTTATTTTTGAAGGGTTATATGGTGAAATAGGCAGCTCATAGAGGAAATAAATATTAGGATGTTGAAAAGACATTTTGAAGATAAACTTACTTATAACCATTTTGAGACACTCTGGGTTGTCTTGTATAAGTGGCTCTGCCTGTACGGTTTTACTAAGGAAATTCTTTGAAATTAAAGGAAACCTGACTTTAGCAAGGATATCAACCATGTAGGG
The DNA here is from genome assembly GCA_004320025.1 of Laticauda laticaudata. NCBI lineage: Eukaryota > Metazoa > Chordata > Lepidosauria > Squamata > Elapidae > Laticauda > Laticauda laticaudata. Next base: position 64,062 of record BHFT01004755.1, read on the forward strand.
CTGGCGGTTTGGCTCATCATATTTTAACCAACGAACAGCAGCATCATAAACCTGGAAATTAGGAAAAAATATTTAACCAGACACATATACATAGAAATCTATTTTAGAAATGGCAAAGAAAATATTATTTAAAATAAAAAACTTTAAAGCTCCAGTTCAAACGCCAAACTTAACTTTGGATATTTAGCAGAAGATATTATTATCTGAGACATTTTTTCATCTCTCACCACTTGTCAATCTCGAGTTCTTTTTTTCATTCAAAATCGGTGAAGAAACTGAGAAACCAAACATTGATATTAATAATATCTGTTCTGCATTAACTGCTAGCATTAAGAAATTTCCTTATGGACTTTAGAACTGTGCATCAACTAGACCTGAACAGAACTGTGCATCAACTAGGACCTGAATCCTACCAGCATAACAACTGGTTCAGTGAGCATGCGCTTTGCATGCATGTGCACACAGTACTTGCAAAACAACTTTTCCTGCAAGCAATCACCATCTCCTGCTTTAAGGTAAGGTAAGAATAAAGGACAGCCTAGAGCGCGGGCGGACCCAACTGAAGAAAAGATGATCTTCAGAGAGAACCAATTTGGTGCCAGCTGTTCTTCGGAGCTACTGGTTCTATAGAACTTGGCTGAACAGATAGAATCCCACCCCTGGACCTGAAGGAAGAACTAGATGCGGAAAGTAGAGGTCAAAGTGGTCCCAGTGGTGATAGAAGTACTTGCAGCATGGCTTCAACAGACCCCAGGAATGACATCGGAGCTCTTTGTGCATGCTGGGAACAGCTAAGATACTGTGCAGGCTTGTGGTAGAAGACCTAAGATTGAGGAAGACATGGTTTAAAAAAAAGTGTTGTGTTGTGTTTTGTTTTTAAATTACCTGATCTTCAGCTCTTACAGTCAGAGTATCTTGATTGAGGAGATGTGTCACACGTTTAACATCTAACTGCTGAAACTCATCAGTCTTGTACACCTCTGTGAAGTGCTGATAAATATAATCATCTGCAGTGGCCTTCAGTTCTGGGCAGTCAAGGCACTCTGCTAATACACTTATACCTAGAGCAAGATGGAGAAAAGTGGCTAGCTTAGTGACATATATAAAGTACACATTATTTTTGTACCTTTGAGTCATTGATGCTTCTTGACAAGTCCCTGCAGTTTTCTTGACAAGACTGTATAAGTGATTTGCCAATGCTTGAGTCCTAAGCTGAGAGAAAATATCTGTCCCAAAATCACCCATCTGGCTTTTTACTAGAACTCAGTCTCCTAATTTCTAGTTTTTAACCACTACACTAAATGGATTCTCCAAAAGCAAATATAAGCAGATATAAGCCTCAATGTTTTGAAATATGCACATTATTTTCAAATCTTAACAAAATTATATATTATAAAAATTGTTTCAAAAATATAATACACAATGGACAAAGTTCTTCATTCCAAACTTTGGAAATCTTATAATGTCTTTAACAGGAGGGAGATGCCTTACCAAGACAATTTGTAGCATCCACTTGCTCTTTTAAAAACTCTACACACATTTTTTTCACAGGTTCAATTTGATATTGATTTGCTGCATCCAACAATGATTGGACATTGTTGCTGTTCACAGAAATTCTGTAAAAAATGCTTACACAAGTAAACATTTTAACAAATATACATATACACTGACACATACTTATCTATAATAAAATCTATAAATAGCATTTAGTTTAGTTTACTTTATTGTCATTGCACCTCGTACAAGGAAATCAAACATCATCTTCGGTGCACATCATGACCATGAAAATAAACACAAACACACATCCTTCACACTCTACACATTGAACCGAAAACCATCAATACTGCACTATACAGTAGAATTCAAAAGAGCTACTACCCTGGGATAGAAGCTAGTTTTCAGCCTATTTGTGCTTGTTTTTTATTATTCTGTACTGTCTGCCAGATGGTAATAGTTCAAAAAAAGGGTGCCCAGGGTGAGATGGATCTTTGAGAATGTTTTCAACTTTCTTAAGGCAGTGGGAGCTATAAAGCTCTTCCAAAGAGGGAAGAAAGCAACCAGTGATCTTCTGGCAATGATGTTAACTCTCAGGAGTGCTTTCCTATCTGCCACTGTGCAATTGGCAAACCATACAGAGGTGCAGTAAGTTAAGATACTCTCTATGGTGCAGCAGTNTGGCAAACCATACAGAGGTGCAGTAAGTTAAGATACTCTCTATGGTGCAGCAGTAGAAAGTCACCAGCAGTTTTTCAGTTATTTTCTCCACACCACGAAAACAATCAGTCCACCTCATCTCAGCAGGCAGACTCATCTCCCCTGGAGATAAGTCTCACTACTGTTGTATCATCTGCAAATTTAGTAATAGTATTCATGTGAGTGGGAATGCAGTCATGCACATAAAGAGTATAGAGTAAGGGACTCAACACACAACCCTGTTTAAAAAGCATCTTTGAGAAGATTTTCTTAACAAAATTATAGAAATACAGACAACTATAACATTTGCTTATAAAATTAATGTGAAAATTTCTTGCAACATTTAAAATAACATTCTGTATTAAATATATACTAATATTTGGTACTTGAATTTAATCACATGAATGAAATTTTCTAGATTTGTATTTGTAGGTGGCTAGCAATAGTGAATATTGTGATATACTTACCTTGCGGTATAAGCAAATTCCACAAGCTGTTCAATTATATCTGGCTCAGCATCCTTTAATTCAACTTCAAATGACTTTGATTCAATCATATTTGCTGTAATTAGATAATATCAAGAGTTTTAAAAAAAACCTTGCAGAGTTACTATTCTGATATGTGAATGGGCAAACCTGTTTCTTATGGGAGCTCTTCTCAGATGCAGTTCTGGAACACTCATTATATCCTCCTTTAGGTACTTCCAGTTTCTATTGTCACTCATAAACACTATTTAGCAGTAAGCCACATCTATCACATTTACAGCTACCAAGAATTATGGCTCAGAGGACTAAGTAGCAGTACTGTATCAGATCCACAATCCCTATTGTGACTACATTTGTTTTGGGGCAGGAAGGGAAGCTGATCACAAGTGAGAAGGGATGCATCGAAGTTTACTCTCCATTTCTCAGCTTAGGACATTTATGAGAATATTGTGTACTATAATAGTTTAGCAACGGTAGCAAAGCTGATGACACTGAACAAAGCAGAAGCTCTTACCAGTAGGACAACCATGCACCCCCAAACTCCACAGCATTCTGTTTCAAAGTGAACGTTCTGTCATGCTTCCAGAAGCACAATTGAGTCAGTGGCAATGGCACAATGCTTATTTCCACTTGATCACCTATTTGTGGCCAATTTAGAAATAGCTGGTGATCCAGCCCCATGTAGGATGGAATGTTAGGCTTTATCCTGAAGGATATAGCCTAACATTTTCATAATTCTTCTCACAAACAGTCTGTCATGGAAGCGACATTACTCTTTCCAGCTATCTATTGATAATTTCCTATGGGTAGTTTTAAACTATAGAAAATGAAGTACTGTATGAAGGAATTAATATCATGGTTTAATTAGGATTGTAGAAATTATAGTAACAAGACTTGTTCAATACTACTAATTAAAATATTCTTCCCTTTTTTGCAAATCTAGAGATAATAAATTGATATTCTAAAGAGACTATTAAAAGCTGAACTGGAAAAAAACCTTACTGGTAAACATTAAGTGAAAAAAATGACTGGCTGAAGCAAGTACAACCCGATGAGCTGGGATCCTCCTTTCCTGGACTATCAATATAACGTCACATAGTGTTTTCTAAAATAGAACAAAAAAAAGCACAAAGTTATGATACAGAAATATATTTCTTATATTCAGAGAAATTGGTAGAAATGTTTATTTTCTTCACTAAACTAAGCCTAAGTTTACTGCCTGGTGAATTAGATATGAAATTAGATACCAAGATAACTAGATAATTAGATACCAAGATGGAAATACAAACACTACCTGCAGGATAGTATCATGGCACATTGTATTATCTTCTTCCAACATAATTTGACTACAAAGTTAACATAATTAACTGTAACATTTATTTATTTTTGTCAATTGCTTACAAGATAATAGGTATAAGTATAAACATAGTTATGAATACATGAAATGGATACATAATAAAAAAAAATAAAAATAATCAATACGGACAGGATGGTATGCACGTGTTGCCACTTTATGCACGCTTCCCTACAAAAACACTTAGGAAAGTGGGTAAAATCAATTAGTAGACAGTCTAAAGTTTAAAGTTTTTGGGGTTTGCGGGAAGAAACCACAGAGTCAGGTAGCCAGCAGTGGTCCCCAAACCTTTTTGACCAGGGACCCAGTTTTCATGCAGAAACACTTTTTCAAGGACCGGCAAAAACAATTTCTTCCCAATAGTGAAGGGCCTTTCTTTACTATTTCTTACTAAAAACATATTTTTATATATATTTTAATCACGATATTCATTCTTTGCAGCCCAGGTTACAAAGTGATCCACGGGACTGGTACGGCCAGGGCCGGGCTGGTTGAGGATCCATTTGAGTGGAGTATTCCAGATACTGACCACTCTGTATTGCTGAAGTTGTATTTCCTGTATCAAGTTTTTGCGTGCGGTTTAAGCTTGAGTTTTATCTATTGTGTGCTCTTGTGTTGTTTATGTTTAAGCTGAAGTATTCATTTGACAGGTTGGACATTGCAATGGAATTGATTTTAATACTTAGCATCGGGACCGAAGGGCGGCATAGTTCTAGATTTTCTTAGTTCTAGAATTAGCAGTCTGGTGGCTATAGGTATTGTAACAAGTGGAACAGACATGTGTGATTAAAACACACCTTAACCAATTCTTCTAGAATATCAGAATTTTGCATTTTGTATGTAAAAGAATCGATAACTACCACTAAGCGTAAAAGAGCGCTGCTAATCAAATCCCCCAATTAACCAAGCAGCTTTATGCCTAGCCCAGCACCAGGCACCCCATCGGACGTCGTTTTGCCATACGGGAAGAACGATAGCCGAGACTTGGCAAAATAACAAAAGAATGCCAAAGCCCTTCAAAACTGGGCCCTTTTCCTAGGGACATTCTTCCACCAGGAAGGCAGCACTTTAAAGCAAGACTGCGCTGGGTCACTGGAAACTGCCCCGTGATTTGGATCCTCGGTCCGACCCATAATCCCTACCCCAGCGCCGGGGTTTTGCTGGATCCCATAAGGCGACACGGCTCCGCCAAGGGTTCTTTAACGGGAGCCCAGTTCACCCACCTGACCTCCGCCCCCCCTTCCTCCTCCCACTTACTTTCTTCCTCATATTATTCATGACCGCCATGAAACTAGCCAATAATTTTGGCTTCCTCACGAACAGCCAGGCTTTTTCTCCGTTTTCTTCTTAATGTTTTTATTCTGGCGTTTGATGCCGCCATTGCTCTGCCCCTCTTCTTTCCACCTTTCTGCCTGTTTCTTCTTGCCCGCCGAGATGACGAGGACTTCTTCACCGCCAACGCGCGTGTCACACAAGGACAGCAACCGGCGCGAAGCAACGCAGACCTTGCCTCAGCCTAAAGTGGCAAAACGGCCAGAACTGGAGGCACTACCCGCACTGACAAATCAGGCGGGACAGCGCGCAATCACGTAAAGCCGCACCCCCTTCTTTTTTTTTTTTTTAATGCAACACTCTGCCCCAATCAGGAGGCAGCATCGCGAAGCGTCTCTTACCATCCCTTACAGCCAATCTCGCCCCAAACAAGGATTCGGAGGGGTCGGAAGAGGGAGCGATGTAAACAAAGAAGGAGCCTGTCGGGTTCATCGCCTCCCTAACTAATATTAGCGGCAGCTCGAAGATTTTCTTCCAAAAAAGGAGGAGGTGGGATGATGGATACGCGAACGTTGATGTTACGGGAAACTCAAGGCAAGGCTGAGCTTAGTGAAGCCACCATGTTTAAAATTTTTAAAAAAGAATTTAAGCAACAATTGACTGGAACAAAAGCAACTATATATAGACAGATTAGCCAGCTCTGTTATTTATGGATTTACCTCGATCTGCTTGTCTGTAAGAGTTTCAATAAGTTTTTGTCTTCCAGATTCTTTAGAGAACAACAGAGAAAACGACAGAAAAATAGTGATCTTGGAAAATAAGCAATTTTTTTTTTTTTAATCACACAAGCTCAGGATTTTTGTCTGGAATGTATTAGTGGTAAAGTGTTAATTCAATTAAGAAATTGATAACCAAAATTTCAGTAAATTACATTTTATAGTGTTTTTTCCAGAGGTTTCTTTGATTATTAGTTGCCAGCTTTTCCACATTTTTTAATATCACTGGATGAATTAACAAGATGCTTTAAATTTTTAACAAGTTTGCACCTTGAGAAAATCTGGACAGATGAAACTTCAAAAACTGCGAATGCTCTTTATTCTTCAATTGCTATGTATACTTGAGAAATGGTCAACAAAAAAAAACAAACAGAAGAAACCATAACTAACCTGCTATTTCAGTATTACCCTTGTTTCCAAAGACTTGCCTTGATTGATTTAGAAAAGCAACCATCATACTAGACTGCTTGCCTAGTACTCCAGGTCAATGGTAACTTTTTTTTTTTTTTGCAAAAACTATAATGTTCTATATGCAAATGTTGACTTCCTAGACTAATTTCTGATTGGTCCAGTTTAAAGAAAGAAGTGGATTGGTTCACTAGGCAACCAATCCAAGCGAGCTTGGCTGAAAGGCGGCAATTTCAAGGAGAATGCCATAGCGCTGAAAGGCAGGGCAGGCCAGTCCTGTATAAAAGGCTGGCCTCAGCTGCAGCCAAATGTTCCTATTCTGACTGTGTTTGAATTAAAGCCTTTGTTTGAAACCCGGTTCTACCTTCGTGTGTTTTCCAAACTGAAATAACACTGGCGACGAGGATGGGCATCGTCCTAACGCGAAACCTGCACGCGGTGATTTAAGAAGCCCAGCACGTCAGCAAGACGATGTACTGGAAAACAACGCACCGCCCGCACCCTTCAATCCTAACGAAAGAGGATTGGGAGTCATATACAGACTCGCTTCCAGATGTATTTGGGAGAGCAATGCAACGGAAGACATCTCAGAGCAACGCAAGCGAGCTGTATCCTCAACCCATTGCGGAACCAACCATTGTCAAGAATTGGCAAAAGCCTCGCCGAAGCCCCGAGACATTAAGCAACTAACGTTGGCCGAACTACAAAGAGCTCCTCAAAGCACACTACGCCTCCGGTAGTGCAAATCTAATAAAGCGGCATGAGTTCTACCGCAGAGGACCAGCCGAGAAGGGAGACGTCACCAATATTGTGCGCTGCTCTAAGACAAATAGGCGGGTGAGTGTGACTTCCTGAAAATATCGACGAAGCGATGAGGGATCGCTGTGTTGCGGGCTTAGAGACCACTTACCGCACAAAGTAAAACTACTAAACAAGTCCAACATCACTGTTGACCGAAGCAAAAATCGCGGAATCCATGGCCGCCGAAGCTGCAAAGAAATCGCGCGGTCACAATGAAGAAAATGAACACAAATGTCTCACCGCGAAGAAACAACCCCAGTAGCAGAAAGAAAGCAGCCTACCACCAACCCACACATTTCGAAGAGTCGAGCAGAGGAAACCGGAATCCGAGCGAGGAGACGCACGAGGTCACCGGTTTCTCGCCAAATAAAAAAGAGTGCCGAAAGAAGAAATTGCGATGGGAATGCGCTGGCTGCCGGAGGAAACCGATTGCACCGAGCCGAAGGAATGCAGATTTTCTCGATGCTATCTGCAGGGTTACTGTTAAAAAAACAGTAGGGCACATCGAAAAAGTCTAGCAGAAACAAGAGAAGCTACAGCCCACGAGACGCAGAAATTCCCCAACACGAGCCGGGCCTAAACGAGCGTGAGAGAAAGTGGCCAACAAGAGAAACGAGCCAATACACACCAAACCGTCACTATAGAAAGCCGCTCAGACGGGAAAGCGGCAAAGAAAGTTAAAGTGACTGTAACACCATCGAAAGGGAAGCCTGTAAGCATGGAAGTGCGACTCGGGTCCTTCCTTTCGATGGTGTCTTGGGAATACAATTAAAAAACTAGTCCCAGACAATCAAATTCCAGACATTTGCAAAACAACCTTGACTCTCAAAGAACTATTCAGGGCAAACGAAATCCCTGTAGTTGGGCATGTGACAATTTTTTGGTCACCTATAAGCACACATTGTCAAATGAAGACTGCCGCTAACCATAGTCGACCGAGAACAGACCGCCAAGCCTCCTGCTGCATCGAAGGTTCGCACCCTGCGGCATCCCCCCACCGGATGACCGGGATCGATCGCAGTGACTACAAAACCGGTTGGGAGATTGGACCTTATCCACGAATTCCAAGACGTTTTTGACGGCCTCACTGGGCAAGTATCAGGGGAAACCCCCATTTCTTTTTAGGCCTAGATCCCCAAATAGCCCCAAGATTAAAGGCCAGGGATTCCCTTTTGCACTAAAGGCAAAGAGATAGAGGAAACAATTTGAACAAGCTAATAAGCCCAGGGGGTGTTGGTGGAACCTGTGGACCACGCCCAAATGGAAACGCCCTATTGTTACACCTATAAACCTGACGGGGTCGCTCCATGTAGAATCTGTGGTGACTATAAGGCTACCCTGAACCACGCTTTACTCAACCAAGCGCATACCCGTTGCCAGTAGGTCAACATTGCTTCACTCTCTGGCAAGGGCAAAGTTTTGCTAAACTGCGACTTGGCACAAAGCCTATCGAGGCACTCCCAGTGACCCAGAAACAGGCAGAAGCCGCCAAACTGATAGTCACACACAAGGCGCATTCAAATGCCACCGACTCAATTTGGAGTAACAGCGTGGCCACCGGGAGCGTTTTCCAAAGTTTGATGGAACGTCTTCCTTAATGCATACAGGGGAGTCGTTCCCTAATTCTTGACGATGTCCTAAAATCTCGCCCAGAGATGAGACTCAAATTTAAGAAAAAGGGAACTTCACAGAAGTTACTAACAAAATTTAGGGAATCTGGCCTCAAGGTTAAAAAGAGAAAAAATTGGCTTGCCTTAATGAAAAAAAGCGTTGAATTCTTTGGGCTACCAATAGACGGTGAGGGCATCCAACCCCACAGATAAAAAAAATAAGCAATCCAAGAAGCACCTGAACCAAGAAAACAAAACAGAAACTGGCAATCCTTTTATAGGACTTATTAATTTTTATCATGTATTTCTGGCCAAACAAGGCCACTATAGCTGAACCGTTACACCGCCTCTTAGATAAAAAGCAAACTGCACGTGGTCGCGGTAGCAAAGAAAGGAATGCCTTTCCAAAATATTAAAAGTTGCTAACGTCAAAACAAACGTTCTTATCAATTTAGCAACACCACTGCTTTAAGAGTGACCTGCGACGCTTCACCAATGTTGGAGAGGCTTGCCGTCCTTGAGCACCAACTTCGCTGATGGCAGAGAAAGCACCCGTCGCATATTATTCTATGGACTCTGTCAAAGACTGAGCCGATATTACAGTCAAACTGGACAGGGAAGCCCTAGGCGAATATCGGCTGGAGTAAAACGCTTGCACGAATACTGTACGGGCGGTTTTTTCAAATTATAACGGATCACAAACCCACTTGATGGAATTTTGCGGCGGGAAACAAGCCGACGCCTAACATACTGTCACCAAGAATGTCTAGATGGTCAGAGTTCCTGCAGCCTCATTCCTATACTCTGACACAATCGGCCAGGCGAAAACAATATTTCGCCATGCGGATGCTTTGAGCAAGAGCACCCTTACCAACCCCACTGCATGAAGACCCGGCACCAGCAATGACATCGCTGCAAATTAGAGACTTGTCCCGATTCTACCCATCTCTGCCATTTTGATGTCGCAAGAGCCACCGCCTTAAAGACTCGTTGACTGCCCGTGATGTTCTTGGCTGGGTATGTAAAGGCTGGCCGAGACCCCAAAAACTGAGACTTTTTAACCTTTCCGGTCCAGACAGGGACCTTGAACTTTTTATTCAAAAAGGGTGTTTGTGTGGGGAGATTCGGGTGGTCATCCCCAACCAAGGTTGCCAGCCAGGAGTTACTAGCGGTTATTTACACGAAGGTCACCACTGGAATGGGATAGATGAAAAGCCTGGCCAGGAGCTATGTTGTGGTGGCACAGGTTTTTGATAAGGACATAAGCAGTATCTGGGTGAGCTCTTGCCACAAATGCCAGGGAATCAGACCATCACCACCAAAGCACCCATCAAGCGACTGGGGAGACCTAGGGCGACCGTGGTCAAGAATTTCATATAGTACTTCGCGGGTCCAACCAAGGGGCAACCTTTCTGCGTTGTCGTTGATGCCTACTCAAATTGGCTTGAAGTAAAAATCATGCCATCAACGAAAACAGAAAACAGTAATAAAGAAGAAATTAGACGACCTTTTGCCACCCACGGTCTACCGGACGTTCTTGTCTCGGAAACAATGGACCCACAACTAACAAGCTTGCAATTTCGAGCAATACCTAGCACTTCCCTAGCGCTATCAGACATGCCCTAACCGCGCCGCCCCATCCGGCCTGCAAAATGGCAGGAGCGTGAGAGAATGCGTCGGTTTTACAAAAAGAAAGCGGCTAGGAAAAGAATAGAACACAGGAATGTCCAACAAAAAGTAAAACCGTTTACTCACACCTCCAGCAATAAACCCAGTACAATAAACTAACAAGTCCCCGGCGGAATTAACTTATGGGGCGAAAAATTACGATCACACCTTGAACAGGACTACACCCAAATATTTAACCCAAGACAAACCCCCCTGATTTCCTCCACAAGGTTTAGGCAATTCGGAATAGGCGGAACTGGTATACGCAAATGAACTTCACAGCTGAACCGGTATGCGGTACCAGCGACAAAATTACCCAAGTCAACAGGCCCCAATTCCTACCGTTTAACGGTTTAGACGATTGGCAGGGAATGGAAGCGGCACATAGACCAGCTTCAGACTCCCGAATAATAGAGAGACCCACAGACACACAACCATGTCGCCACAAGACGACAAATCTCAAACCAGGGTGCGGGGGTGGGGAAGGCGCAGAATTAATAAAGAACCGTGTTTTAAAACCAAAACAAAACGGAATTGTACAAGCAATAAAGAGCAAATAAAAGACTCACTGTTGAAGAGGACTTGCAGCGGGAAGAGCCCATCGGAAGGCGCGCCAGCCAGGCCAGCTCAAAACCTGCCCAACGGGCAAACGGGTTCGGAAGTTGGCCAAAAACCGCCGGGCCCTAAGGCAACTTTCAAGGCGGCGTAAAAATAGCTGACTCACCCTTCCAGACTGGTTTCTCAGAGCGAAGGATCGGAAGACACAGCAGGCCCCATCCGAAAACCGGTCGAGTCTTCGCTTAAGAATGAACCCGCCGCAAAGTCAAATCGCAGTAGTCGGGAAGAAGCCCACCTACCTAGCTGTGACTATTGTAACTACGCTAGGACTGAACTACAGAGGGAGGGGTGTTCTATTATGCAAAATGGTTTGACTCCTAGACTACATTTCTGATTGGTCAGTAAAGAAAAGAAGTGGCATTGCGTTCACTAGGAAACCATCCAAGGAGCTGCTGAAAGGCTAGGGCCAAATTTTCAAGAGAATGTCATAGGGCTGAAAGCAGGCAGGCCAGCCTGTATAAAAAGGCTAGCCTCGGCTTGCTGCCAAACTGTCCTATTCTGACTGTTGTTTGAATAAAGCCTTTGTTGTTGGAACCCGGTCTACCTCGTGTGTTTTCCAAATAAAACATATAACCATTAAACAGTTTTCACCAGATACTGGAATTTTTATGATTTTCAATAAACAGCTCCAACATATCAATAAAGAGAATGGGATTCAAAGTAACACCAGTAATTTAAAGGCAACTAGATATGAGCTTAAAAACTTCTGTAACAAGCTCTAAAAATCAACAACTGTTACAAAGTTTAATCCTTGGTTTAAAGTTATATCATCAACATATCAGTATATAATAGTGACAATGAAAGATTTATATCCAGTTTCCTATAGTAAAATAATGTTTTATAAACCAGATATAGCAATGTGATTTTTTCTCTTCTCTTATCAAGTTCCTTCAGAAATATATCAAGAGCAGTGGTGGGATTCAAATTTTTTACTACCGGTTCTGGGGACATGGCTTGATGGGCGTGGCAGGGGAAGGATACTGTAAAATCTCCAGTCAGAGGTGGGATTGGCTGGTTCTCTGAACTACTCAAAATTTCTGCAACCGGTTCTGCAGAATTGGTCCAAACCTGTTGAATACCATCTTTGATCAAGAGATGATGCATGAAGATATTTTCCACAAAACCAACTGCAACACATCTCTTGGAAGAAAACCATGTATACAGAAGTTCAAAATTAGCACTGAAAACAGAATTATGCTTATAATAATGTTGCCCAAGGAACTTCATGCTGCTGTGAACAAGGTAAGTTTTGATACTGATACGATAATATTGATTTTTTTAAAAATTTAAGTATTTCTATTATTTTTCCTATACTTCAGAATTACAAGACAAAAATAGAACTTTGGAATTATCCCAAAAATGATGACTCATTGGTGAGGAAAAAACAGTTTGTTTTTTAAAAAACACACAACTGAATTTCTTTCACTATTGTGCTAATCTCTGATTATAGAAATAATTCCCACAGTGACCTATGTTGAACTTTGATTTAGATTCTTTTAATATTTAGATAAGTAGACATTGTTTTAATGGATTGCATAAAGGATTTATTGAATTTTTGTTCCATTTAATTCAATAGAACAAAGTAATTGTGATCTTGGTTTATTTGAAATCAATGCAAATTAAGGTACAGCTATAATGTTATGCTGTTCCAAGCACATGAAATCTTTTAATTGTATAATAATGCATAGGATTTGATTGTTAGTTCAATTAATGATCCCTTCAACTAATTAGGTGAATCTGGAGTTGTAACAAGTAGGAACCTGTTAGTGAATATAGTGTTCTGCTTCTTACTGGTTCTGTGTATACTATAGCTAATATTCTGTTTTAATGAGACACATTATAAGTATTATTCTGATCATACAACTTTGTGATTTTAGTAACGGTGGCCTATATACATGCCACCTGTTACTCATTTTGTTTTTTTTTCTGGAATATTTTCTGAACAGCATTGTGATTTGGGGATCCCTAGTGATCTTTGACATCCTTTCAGGAGATCTGCAAAGTCAAATACATATCTTAAAATTGCCTGTTTTTAATAGATAATACAGTAAATATTACTTTACCAAAGCTCTTTGAGGTTTTCAATTATTTTTAAGAATGCAAGAGAGTCTAAGACCGAAAATTTGATAATTTCTTCTCTAATTTAAAAAATAACTATACACACTTGTAACTTTTTTATAGGAAAAATGTATTTAGAGGAGTAAAGAAATAAGCAAGACTTTTATAGCTAAAAAAACTTTATGCTATAGTTTCCTTTAATATAGTGAGATTAAAAACTGCAGAAGTAAATCAGAAATGTCTTAGAGTACACTTACTACTTATTGGAGTCATAAAGGGTTGACTCCTTATTGATTTAAAGCTATCACAAATGTATTTCAAGACAGACTCTAAAGGAATGCTTGTAACTAATTCTTTGGACTTTGCATAAGTATATGTCATTCTTCCCAGGTAGATTAGACAATAATCAATACCAGATGCATTAATTCTATTTTATTGTAAGGTTGTATTAAACCAATCTTGCAGATCTATAACACAAATCTCCCATGTCTCTTTTACAGCCTGAGAAAGTAAGGGAAGTTCTTTATCTGCTCTTTAAGTAACTGCAGTGGTGACCATTTATCTGATTGTTCTCTGCACAACACTTGTCCCCCTTCATCTGTCTCATTTACACATACCATTACATCAGCCTATTTTTTTCTTCTTCTATTCAGTTAACATTAGAAAATCTTTCTCAGGTGATTGACACCAAAGTTCACTGTTGTAAAATATGACTTAGCATACACACTTAGCACTGACACAATCTTTCATATTATAATCTGTAACTATTGCAGCTGCTGTGCTAACAAAGAAAGGGATACTGCTCTATGAAAAAGGATGAGGTGAGTGGTTGAAAAGCTCTGTTCACAGGACACTCTAATAAGTAATATGATTCGTTTCATTTTGGCCAACTGTATTACATAAACCCAGTTGTTATAATTTGGTTCATGGTTTAGCCTATTGTGTAGATTCAACTGTGTTGAATAATTCAATAATTCAATAAACTATGGTTAACCAGGGAGAAGCAGACAAGAGGTATCAAATGTTTGGTTTATGTAACTTTGGTGCCATCAAAAAGATATAGAAATAATAGGGTTAAAAGAGTATCAGCCCTGAAGGAGTGTATGCTTCTACTGATTATAAGTGTTTTTTCTTAAGTATTCAGGAACTACTTTTACCAGTAGATGTCATTGTAGCAATGGTAACAAAGAGATAACAGATTAAACAGACATAAGTAAGTCTAGCAAAATCATAAGCTAAGTATATTTTATATGTACTTTATTTAAAATGCAATTTATACTACTTAGCAACTGTTTAATAAAGCTTTTAATAACATATTGGACTGTATTATGTTTCTATAAAAAGGATTTATGAAGCAGCAATTTGTTGGAGATGTAATAAGGGTAATGCTTGTTTAAAATATATATTTTTACAATGTCCCATACTTACTAAGTTTGGGGAGAAAGGTGGAACCATACAAATGTGATCTTGTGGCAAAACCTAAAATTATCAGAATAATATTCCTTGAATTATATACCTGGTACATGGATTTTAAGAACTGGACAACTGAAATGGATTCTGCATGCCCTCACTGTAATGAAAAAAAAAAAAACTAAAAAATACTGCAGCATTGAAAAGGTAAGCAATTTCAAAACTGTGTTTTCCTTTATCCACTTTATAAAGTGACCCGAAGAGAGTAAATATGTATTTTAATTGGAGAGGAAGCTTCTTTGGCTGCAGTCAAATGCGTATTTAATATAGATATAAATCCTATTGAATGAGTTTGATTTACTTCTGAATAAATATAAGATTTCATTGCATTCCCTGCTCCTTCTTCATCATTTTGTACTTTTGTGTTGTTTCCCAAGACATCCTCCTATTTTCACTGGGGAAGCATATTAAAGCTCTTTATTACTTTTTTTACAAGCCATTTGCTACATTTGTTATTTGAATATTTATTTATACAGGATATGTTTCACTATTATTATTAAATGTTAGAGATTATTAAATGTTAGCGATATCTTTGACATTCTATATACATTCAGTCATAATTTCAAGATGAAAATTGAAATTATTAGAACAGGGATGGAGTGTCAGTGTTCTTCTACATGTTATTGAACCACTTTCCAAAAGCTTAAGCCATTATGGTTACTTGGAAGCACTGCTTTAGCAACACTTGACTTGCCACACAGTATGTCTCTCGAGCAGGTCAAAAAATATGCTGGTTAGTTTTACTTGGTGTATATACATAAGAACCAGCACTTAACAAAATTACTGCCAAATAAACTATTGCTATCTGACTATTAGACAGAGAAGAAATGGATAGCTTCAATTCCAAGTACAGATTGGTACTTGAAATATTTTTTTGTTTATGCTGAATTTCCTTATAAGGTCATGAGCCCAATACTTCAATGTTTTAAATCTAGTCCTCTCCCTGATTTTGTTTAATGTTATTATGATAAATCTGAGAAAACCTTTTCAATATAGTTTGGTTAATCTTAGAAATACAGTACTGGAAATTTATGCCAATTTATTTTAAAGGTACAAATATACTTGCCCATACCAGCAGGGGTCCCCAACCACCAGGCCTTGGATCGGTACTGGTCCGGGGGTCATTTTGTACCCAGCCGCAAAGAATGACTAATCGTGATTAAAATATATATAAAAATATGTTTTTAGTGAAGAAATAGTAAAAAAGCCCTTTACTATTGGGGAAGAATTGATTTTGCCGGTCCTTGAAAAAGTGTTTTTGCGTGAAACTGGTCCCTGGTANGGGAAGAATTGATTTTGCCGGTCCTTGAAAAAGTGTTTTTGCGTGAAACTGGTCCCTGGTACAAAAAAGGTTGGGGACCATTGCATACTAGTATCCTAGTCTGAAGGCATGCATCCTGTAAATTTCACTGTATTCCAAGATACTTACTTCTAAATTAATATTCACATGAGCATAACTTCAACTACAGGTTACAAAC
Source organism: Laticauda laticaudata (assembly GCA_004320025.1). Taxonomy (NCBI): domain Eukaryota; kingdom Metazoa; phylum Chordata; class Lepidosauria; order Squamata; family Elapidae; genus Laticauda; species Laticauda laticaudata. Next base: position 80,253 of record BHFT01004755.1, read on the forward strand.
TGTTCTTCACAATGTACATTGTATTAAAATAGTCTAAAAACAAATGCTCCAAAAATGAACCTTTACTAAAATGTTTGTTGTATAGATAATAATACACACCGGCACATAACCAACAATGGATATTTAGATTAATTTCTTATTTTCTGCAGAGAAAATCAAATAACCTTATTAGCTGGCAGCTCTGTGTTTCCAAAAGTCTCTTGGCTTGGTTTGGTTTAAAACTGGTTACCTAGGTCTTCACACATTTTCAAACACTTAAGAAGCAAATATTTTTCAAGCTAAAAATAGCAAAGGAGAAAAAGGTTGGGCAAGGTCCTCTCCCTGAGTAAATGTGCAGCAATACTGTGGAAAGGAGAAAGCGATAGATATCTCAAATATAAAATCTTGTTTATTTGTGCAAATATATATAGAGAATCTAGTTGAAAGGTATATAAATATAATGTAAAGTACCAAAAAAATCCTCAATTAAAAACTTAGTTGGAGCATTTGTATAATAAGAGTAAAAACAAAATACTCATACCAAAATTTACTAACATACAACAGAACTAGAGCCATCCAAGCTTCTGAGGGGAAGGCAATCTGGAACAGCAAAGCTGTACTCCCTGGGTCATATCAAGTGACATTGCTTCATAAAAGGGACCCAGAACATGTCAATAGCACCGTGTAGATGTTGATAGACAGCAAAGCAGAATCAGTCCTGGTTAGTATTTGGAAGAAAGAAAATGCCCAGGGCTATAGAGTGGGAGGTAAAACAAAACAAAACAACCCCCCCCCCGAAGAATATGTTGTCAATTGAAAGAAGACTTGACTTCTTTTAACATAAATAAATGCGTATCTGGTTTTCCCAATTTATGATGTTGATGTTATCCATTCAGTTGTGTCCGACTCTTGATGATTCTATGCGCAAGGTCCCTCCACATCTTACAGTCTTGCACTAATTCTTTAAATTGTTCCATGTTCTGACTAATGTCACATATAATGGTGTCCAGCCACCATGTTTTTGGTGACCTAGTTTCCTTTTACTGCTAACTCTTCCAAACATATTTGCTTTCTCTAATCTATGAACTCTAATTAATGTACTTGCAATCAGAACAACATTCTGGAAGGGCAGTTTATAAGTCTGGTGGTTAAATGGGAAAGCAGATATAAGATCTACATTTCTGTTAAATTTGGACTGAACCATAACAAATACATTATTTGTATTTGCCTCAACTTACAGATTTTCAGATGTGTTTAATTATATTTTCTAATGTTTTTAGTCAGGATTGTAGATTCAATGTTAGTTATTAGTACTGCTCCATGTCCTTTGTAACTAAATAGTATTTTTCATCATAAGGATATTCTGAGAACTATAGTCCCAACACACATGAGTGATACCAGATTCAAAAAGTAAATTATACAGTTTAAGTACAGTGTGTGCACAGGTTGTTATTGCAATGCTTTTATATGGGAGAAGAATTCCTGATCTAATTTAAAGTGTAAGTTAAGACTTGCAAATAGCATGGGCCTAGAATTGCTGCTTCTGTCATCTTATTCTTTGGTCTTGAGTTATTTTTTTTATGGCATAAAATCAAGTAAGGATCTTTACATGCACTGTATCCAGACTTCAAACACAATCATGCCTGCCTTTTTTTTTTGCTTTCAAACTTACTGTGATGAGTTACTGTCTTATTCTTGTGATAAATATGTGACTCCATATTATCTGAACTTAATCCTCTGTTTCTCTTTATTTTAAATTGGTTTTGCCTATCAGACTTGTTTTTCTGACAGGATTTCATATATTTTATAAAGTTTTTTTTAAACTGTATTGACTGTTTGGCAGTCTCCAGTTCAAAAACAAGGTCTTTAGATTATTCCATAGTAGATACGTTTTTTTTCTCTATTTCAATTAATGTTTTGTTACACATTGATGATTCTGACAACAGTTTATACATAGATGCATAAGGTAGGACTAAATTGTAAGATCCATTCAGATAAAGCATACTGTGAATCTTTAAAACATGGATTGCATTTCTCAGGCATGATGTGCATTTTCATTAAAAATACAATTTCACTCCAAAATAGGTATGTCTTTAGTTCCTTCTGTTTAATATCTAGGAAAGCTTATCTATGTGTTGATATCACAGCAATTATCCATTTCCGCCTTTCTCTACCACCACTGAGTAGGAAAATATAAAATTATTTGGAAAGAGATATGAATACCTGAGGAGATGTGGGAAGAATAAAAATACCGAATCCTTAGAATAATATGAAATATTCTTAAAATAAAGGGTTAAAACCTTGGAGCATTAAATCATGATTTGGAATTAGTCTATTCTGTTCATTACAATGAACCAATTTCAAAAAGCAAGTAAAAAATTGTTAGGGAGCAATATTTTCTTCCTGTCCCAGTCAGTGTTGGTTTTCCTTATTATCTGATTGTTGGAGCATCATGGAACTTAAGGAGGGTATGCTACGAGGTATATGTAGCTCACTTTGGTTGTGTAATCCTGTGCTATAAATTCAAACTCTGAATTTTTTTGTACTTTCAGTTCAAGAAGAAGAATTGCCTAATGACTGATTGCATTATTAGCATATTTCTAAGTGCTGTCATGTAAGATTAGTATCATCAGTCAAATCTTTTTTTATCTAAATTGGAGTTAACAAAATGATATCCTGTAAATTCCATCTCACTGCATTCTCACTCTCCAAATACTTGCACCAGACTTATTACTTATTTATTTTTATAAACAAGTATTGCAAAATTTCCTTGCAAATACAAAAAGCCATGGTTGATGAACCTTACAAAACGTTTCCTATTCAAGGGTAATTTATAGTTCTTCCTTCAATAAGTGAATGGAGCTGAACAGACTAGGATGTTGGGAAGAATTCCCATGTCCAATTGTTTTAGTTTTTATATGTGAGTTTTCTGAGCAGACACTCTGGCTTAATCAACTAGAAAGTATTATATGAATGGTATATTCATATACTGTATGCATTAAGTTGTATATTTAAAAAACACAGCTTTCATTTCAATAAATGTAAACCTCAACTTACAACAGTAATGAGGATTGTCCATCATGTTCATAAGCTATGATGGTTATAAAATGGCATTCCCACCATCCAGTCAGAGCTGAAAAACCTTCTTAGATGAGAAGCAAAATGTCTTCAAAGAAAAACCAAAAAAATCCAGTTGCCTCTTGAAAAACCTTTGGGACAACCATGATCTGAATGACTGAGAATCACCATAGACATAAATCAATATCTTCATAAATGATTTAGATGAGGGAATAAAATGGGAACTCCTCAAATTTTCAAATGACATTAAACTAAAAGGAATAGCCAACACCTCAGAAGATAGGGTCATCATTCAGAAACATCTTGATAAACTTGAACCATATCTAACAAAATAAAATTCAGTTGGATAAAAGTAAGATTTTACACTTAGGCAAGAAAAAAACCATTTGAAAAGTACAAGATCAAGATCCTATGAATTATTAGTACTACTTTACAAAGCCTTAGTAGGACCACTCTTGGAGTACTGCATCCAATTTTAGTCATAACAATATAAAAAGACACTGGAAAATGTTGAGTCACAGGGAAAAGAGAGATGCAAGACCAGTGTGACTTTCAGCTCTTTATTTGGTTCCTGGAATCACTCTGATTGCAGAGCTGTGGCAGCCTATTTTATAGCGGCTGCTCGCGGCCAATGACGGCTCTTTGAATCTCCTGCCGCTTAGGCAGACCAATCACAGGGCAGCAATTGTGGACCAATCACCTTAGCTTGAAGAACCAATCACAGTGTAATATATGTGGACCAATCAGGAAGCAGTATTACAAGTATGCTAATATAGAACATCCCTCCCCACTTGATTTAGTCCAACCTACGTTATGTAGTCATGTAAGTAGGCGGGACTTTTATGGTGTCTACTTGACCTGTGCAGCTCAGTTGCGTTGTTGTCTTCGGCCAATTCGGACGGGTTTGCTGTTTCTCCTGTCCTTCTCTGTGGAACCTCCTGGAAGGTGGAGTCAGCCATTCGCTCCTGCCCAGCCTATCTGGGCTGGTAGAGTCGGCTCGGCTGTTCCCTTCCGGAGTGGCTTCATGTTGGTTTTCCGCTGCCTGTTCCTCTCTACCAAAGTCATCTCCAGGTAAGTAATTGTGGTTTCTTTCTGGGGCTACTCGTCTCTTGGTTGGCAGGTTGTTAGGGTTTGTTGCGGTATTTCTTGTGCTAGTGGAGGGTCTCCCCCTCCCCTCTTCTTCGTGTTTGAGGGGTCTCCCCCCTCTCTGGTTTGGTTATTATTATTTTTTAATGTTTGCTGTGGTTCTGACATGTGTATGTGTTCTTTTTCTTCGCACCTGGATTTGTTAGTGTTTCTTTCTAGTGTTCGTGATCTCAGTTGATCTATGTGTCTCCTCCAGCTTCTTCCGTC